>JACVTC010000052.1:987500-1027500 GCA_016946835.1 Neocallimastix lanati (nom. inval.) | reverse complement strand
ATAAAATATAAATTAATATAAATAATGGAATAGTTTCATTGTATAAAAAAAGTATAAATACAAAAGGATATATTTTGTTTTTGAAAAACATAGATATAACCATAATAATATATATAAAAAATAGAATGCAATAATAAAATATATAAAATAAAAAAACATGTCTTTAACAAAACTCTTAAATATCTTTTTAATAAAAATTGAGTGTCATCTAATTTTGTTCTTTTAACAGATTAAGAGTCTCAGTCATACCGATTGAGAATTTCATAAAAGTTAAGTTTTAAATTTTCATTATACTTGCTTATTAATAAATAAACATAAATAAATAAATAAATAAACAATATCTTACAAATACTAATTTTTTTTTTATTTTTCTATTCTTTGAACATATACACATAAGAAATTACTCAATTTTGAAAATTATAAATAAACAGTAATTCTTCAAACGGATAAGTATTGAATATTAAAAACACATAAATCATTGAAAGATAAAAATCATAAAAAAAAAGTAAAAAAAATAATAATAAAATAAAATAAATAAAACATAGTAAAGATAAGTCAGCTATAATATTTAAGCTGAAGTTTAAAAGATAAAGGAAACAAAAATAAACAAATAATGTTTTTCACATTTAAGCTAAAATGCATATAAAGAAAGAATAAAAAAAATAAAGTCAGCTCTATAATTTTAAGCTGAAGGATAAAATAAAGAAATAAATAATATCCAAGGTCAGCTATTAATGTTTAAGCTGAACGATATAAAGTAAAAGAGTATAAAATAAAAAATATATATTTATAATATCTTAGGACAGCTATAAATGTTTAAGCTGAAGGTTATAAATTAAAGGAGTATGAAATTAAACTAAAAATAGACATTTAAACAAAAAAAAATATAAACTTCAAATTAAATAATAAATTAAAAGGGAAATAATAATATAAATCGTTTAATATAATAATATTTTAATATAAATAAAAGCACTAAAAATAGAATTTTAATTATAAAATTGTTATCATTAATACTAACAATATAACGAACCAATACAATAAAATTAATCATATAAATAATATTATTAAATATTTATATTAAAAGTTTTATTTATATTAATTTAACAAAAAGTCAAATGTGCAAATCAACATTCATCAATCCGATAAAAAGATTTATATTCATTATGAAAATATAAAATTTATTTATATACTTATTTATCCATATATATAATTATATCATTCGAAATGTATAAAAAAGATAACAAGAAAACTCATATTTTATTCTCCAATTTAAAAATATATATATATTGATTAAATCGTTTAAAACAATAATTACATTATTAATTCATTCAAAATGCCAAGACCTGCTAGAAATAATAATTCTCGTCTTATAGATATCACCAATGATATCTTACCCAAAGGGATTCAATTCAACTACTCGGAAAACTTCAACAATGTATGTGAACTATCTCTAGAAAATTTCCAATATTGGAGGACCAATATCCTATATCTACTTACTATCAATAATTTAGAAGAATATATTAGTTCCCCTGTTGTGAAGAAACTTAAAAGGCGCGATATCACGGACAATATAGAAAACTATATAATAGACAATTTTGATGGGTCCTTAGTGTATGCTCCAAACACTACTAAGGAGGACATAAAGAAAGATATTCTCGTCAAGTGGATCATTACCAACAGCCTCGGCGAGAAAACAAAAGCACTACTTAAGAGTCACAACAAAACCGCCTACCAAATGTGGCAATTTCTTCAAGAGTCTTTCACTTTAGGCGTTGAACATAAAAAGATGATCCTAAAACAAAAACTAAATTTATTAAAGTTCAATATGGAGGATGACATTCATATTTTTATCGCAAACCTCCAAAACATGATAGAGGAATTAGAGAATATAGATTCCACAATGGCAGACAATGTAAAGGTAGGAATCTTAGCCAGGGCCCTTCCAGAAGATTTAAAATGGATCAATGTCTTTCAGTTTAATAATAATTGGAAAGAATGCTGTGCCTATGTGAAAAGACTGATTCCGGATATCGTATATTCGAGGTTAAAAGAAAAAGAGATACTAGAATTAAAGCCAAAAAACGTTTTCAACCTTCAAACCAGGAACAACCATATCCATAATAAATTAAACCACAAATTAAGACGAAGAAGGAATGGAAGATGCTTTCTTTGTGGAAAATACGGCCATTATCAAAAAGAGTGTTTCAAAAACAAAAGAAATAAAACTAAAAGGTTTGGTAAAAATAAATTAAACAAAAACAAAGAGGGAAAATGTAATCCTAACCCTTCAAGCAACAAACCAGTATATTCAATAGATGCTTCTAATAATTACAAAGATAATTATCAAGAGGATTTTATAAAAGATTATAACTCGGAAAGTGCAATAGAAATTAATAGCATCGAGACTGATAATAATTACAACAAATTAACACGAGGAATAAATAATAACAATTTCATGATTTGGATTCTCGATTCTGGTGCTTCAATAAGCACTACCAATGATATTAATTCCCTTATCAACCTCAAAAAGTGCAACACAAATATTATACTTGCCGATGGAAAAGAAATACGTTCAAGTTATATTGGAGACTTTGTTGGTTACATAGACGAACATAAATTTATCCTAAAGGATGTTTTTTACTCCAAATTTATCAAAAGAAACCTAATATCAATAAATCAATTGATTAAACAAAATTACAAAATAATATTCAACAACAATAATAATTCAACTCAAGCTATCATTTATAATGAAGATGGAAAAAGAATTTATAATTCAATATCGGACAACAAAAACATTTTTAAAGTTTTTATCTCAAAAAACCCATCTAAATTTACATAAGATAATCAAAACAATAAATATGAAATCAACAAAGTGAAAATCAACAATTATAAAATGATGAACCTGTGGCATAGACGTCTTGGCCACTATGATATTTCAAAAATTAAAGACAAATTAAGCAACATCAACATTAAAAATAACAAATGTTCCATTTGCATTAATTCAAAAATGAAAAATAAACCCTACAAACTTTCAACTAATAAACCTAATCAAATATTTGATCTAATACATTTAGATTTGGTTGGTCCGATCACACCCTCTATTAACAATAATAAATATTTTCTATCTATCCTTGATGATTTTTCTCTCTTCGCATGGGTTATATTTTCTGAAAATAAAACAGACATATTCAACAAATTTATTGTCTGGCACATCAACATATATAATACATTTAATATTAACGTCAAATCAATCAAGTCAGATAATGGTGAAGAATTTAGCAATACTAATTTCCAAACATTTTGTCAAGAGAATGGAATAATCCATAACTTCACAGTTCCATATAATCCTTCCCAAAATGGAAAAGTCGAAAGACTTAACGGTATCCTTATCTCTTCTGCAAAAGCTCTGTTAAATGAAGCGAAACTTAGTCGCCATTTTTGGGAGTACGCAGTAGATACAGCTAACTTTATCCATAATAGACTCCATCATCAAGGCAATGAAAACAAAGTCCCTTACGAGATACTTTACAAAAAATCCGTTAATTATAATATATTTCGTGTTTTTGGATGCCGTGTGTACTTTTATGTTCCAAAAGAACTTCGATCGAAATTCGACAACAACGCCCATCCTGGTGTCTTTATTGGTTACTGCAATAATACTAATGCATATAAAATTTTCGATTTAGTATATAACAAAATTGTTACCGCCCGTACTGTTGAATTCATGGAAAACGAACCCGGAAATCTGTTTTTATATTACTTCCCTACCAATAACGAATTCAGAGAAAGCAGTCATATAAAATTTTTAAAACAATATCCACATAGCAATCAATCAATTTACTTAGATAATAAATCGGATATTAATATAAAATCAAAAGAAAATAAAATGAATAACAACATAGCAAATAATAATCAAATTTTTCACATACCTGACAATACAAGAAATAATAATATGAATAATAATATTAGCAACAATATTAACAATAAACCAAAAATAATGCCAAAAATAATACCAACAATAATACCAACAATAATATCAATAACATTATCAACAACGACGACAGTAACATATACATTAATATTGACAACAAAAATAATTACAATAATAAAAGAAAATTAAATAAACAAAATAATACAATAATAAAACGAAAAAAGATTAACAATACGAAAACATCAAACTCAAAAACAAATAATCTAGTTGAACCATACAATTATAGAGATATATTCAAATTAAACGATAAAATACAATGGTTAAATTCGGTAAAAGAAGAACTAAACAATATGAGAAAACTTAATGTTTATACAATAGTAAAATCAGTACCCAATGGATCCAACGTTATTTCATCACGTTGGGTTTTCAAATATAAGAGAGATCCAAATGGCAACATAACAAAGAGAAAGGCTAGACTCGTCGCTAAAGGATATACTCAAGAATACGGAGTGGATTATAAGGAAACCTTCGCTCCAACTCTCAAACAAGACACAATCCGAATAATAACCGTGTTAGCCGTACAAAACAATTTTAATATTAAACAAATCGATATTAATTCAGCGTATCTAAATGCACCATTAAAAGAAGTTATCTACATGAAGACCCCCGAAGGAGATCCCTTATACGGCAAGTCATTCTGGAAATTAAACAAGGCTCTTTACGGCTTGAAACAGGCTGGTAAAGAGTGGAATGATAAACTAAATTCAGAACTTATAAAAATTGAATTCAAGAAACTTAAAAGTGAACCATGTGTATATGTCAAAATAAATGAAAGAAACTAAATTGTATGTATATTATCTGTTTACGTTGACGATATACTTATAGCAGGTACAAATAAAGATATTGATAATGTTAAAAATTCAATTAAAGAAAAATTTAATATAAAGGACATTGGAGACGTTGAATTCGTCATTGGTATTAAATTCACTAAAATATTAAATGGATACATTCTACATCAGTCTAGATATATAAATGATATTTTTAACAAATATAACATCAGTTCCCTCCTACCAACAAAGAACCTAATCCCAATTGAAAATCCAGAATTAAGAAATAAACCTTTCGATGAAACAAAATATAGAAGTGCAGTCGGGAGCTTATTATATTTAGCAATCTGTACGCGTCCTGATATATTATTTGCAGTCAGTAAAGCTTCTAGGAAGTCCAGTAAACCAACATTGGAAGATTGGAGCAATGTGATAAGAATATTTAGATATTTAAAATACACAAGGAATTATGGAATTAAAATTGAAAAAGGAATGAGTTTAAAAGTTTATGTAGACGCCGACTATGCTGGTGATCCTGGCACAAGAAAATCAACATCTGGTTTTCTTATAATGATGGGAAACACTCCAACAAGTTGGTTCTCAAAGTTACAACATTGTGTTTCCACTTCTACAACAGAAGCGGAATATTACAGCTTAAGTGAATGTGCAAAGCACACACTTTGGTATAGAAACTTTTTAAATGAACTAAATATAAAATCAAACAACATCACAATTTATGTAGACAACAAAGCAACAATTTACAATAGTGAAAATCAATCAATCAATCCAAAATCAAAACACATAGATATCCGATACCACCATGTCAGAGATTTAGTTAATAAACAACTAATAAAACTAAAATATATTAAATCCAAAGATAACTTAGCAGATGGGTTTACTAAATATTTAAACAACACTCTTATGAATAAATTTAGAGACTCTATATTATCGAAATATTAATAAGAATTTTTTTTTTGTTCATTTTTGAGTTTTTTTTTTTTTAAAAAAGGTTTCATCATATTCTTTAAGTGAATGTTTAAAATATAACTTTTTTTTTTTCTTATTATTAAGTTTTTTTTTAGTTAGATTTTTGGGAGAATGTTAAAAATAATGATTCGTCATACAATAAATAAATTATGATAAAATATAAATTAATATAAATAATGAAATAATTTCATTGTATAAAAAAAGTATAAATACAAAAGGATATATTTTGTTTTTGAAAAACATAGATATAACCATAATAATATATATAAAAAATAGAATGCAATAATAAAATATATTAAATAAAAAAACATGTCTTTAACAAAACTCTTAAATATCTTTTTAATAAAAATTGAGTGTCATCTAATTTTGTTCTTTTAACACTTGAACAAATAAAATTTCTTATTTATTATTTATTTCGTATATATATTATAAAAAGATAGTTTATTAATTAATATAAATTTATTATAAATATATATATATATACTTCCAATCGGTATCTATTAGTCCCCTTCAAGGAATGAAAATAGTAAGGTAGTCACAACACTACTATATGCTTTCGCAAAGGTGGATATTATCCCTGCTGGGAGGGGAGTGTGCATTTCGAAAATTTTTACTACAAAAATTTGTATTTTGTTGTATGGCTTAAATATTTTTAATTTTAAACCACTTAATTTTATTAAAAGTATAATGAATAATAATTAATTAAATAAATAAAATTACAATTCTCAAAAATTTTCAAACACGTAATCTTACATGGGGCGTATATCTAATTGTATCATAATTTTGTGTCTTTTTTCTACAATTTTTAAAAAGCCATATATTCACAATATGGCGTGAATAATAATTGTGGTGATATTTTATGACGTAAATTTATAAGCCACTAAGAATTTGGTGAAATTCAACTGGACGAAATTCAACTTTTGGCGAAATACAACACTTCAATAAATAATAATTAGGTTAGATATTTCTATTTAACATTAAAAAAAATAAAAATAAAAATAAGATATAAGAAAACTTTTTTTTTAAACATTGAAAAATAAAATAAAAATAAATAAACATTTTATTTTTTAATGCTCAAAAAATAAAATAAAAATAAATAAACATTTTATTTTTTAATGCTCAAAAAATAAAATAAAAATAAATAAACATTTTATTTTTTAATGCTCAAAAAATAAAATAAAAATAAATAAACATTTTATTTTTTAATGCTCAAAAAATAAAATAAAAATAAATAAACATTTTATTTTTTAATGCTCAAAAAATAAAATAAAAATAAGAAATAAGAAAACTTTTTTTTTTAAACATTAAAAAATAAAATTAAAATAATAAGAAAACTTTTTTTTTAAACATTAAAAAATAAAATAAAAAAAAAAAAAAAAATAAAAGAAAAAAATAAAAATAAATAAATAAAATAGTAAATAAAGAAATAATAAATAATAAATAATTATATAATTAATTAAAAAAAAGTTTATTATTTTAAATATTAAACAAAAAAAAAAAAGTTTCAAAGCATTTAAAAGTATATTTATTAAAATATTTTATTGAAAAATTTTAATTATCAATGGAAGACAATATAGAAATTGAAATAAGTGATACAAATCGAGGAAATGAACAAATTATTATTAATAAAAAACACAAATTTAATTTTTCATTTCAAAGGAAAGATAAATCAAAAATTTATAGATGCACTGAATATAAAACTTTAAATAAATGTAAATTTTTAATTATTTTAAATGATAAAAAGGAGGTTTTAAAATATGAAAGTTTATATAACCATCTCGAAAAAGAAATTGATGTGTCTATATCAGTAGCAAAACATAAAATTAAGGAAGAAATTAGGAAAAATTCAATTCCTATGGATATAAAACTTAAACATATATTCAATGCCGTTTCTCAAGAAATGGGACTTATATGTCCCGAATATAGTACAATTAGATCCCAAATAATAAGAAATATAAATAAACAATTTCCTCCAAACATAAAAAGTTTTGATGATATTCCCATTGAATCAGAATATTATAAAACGAAAAGAAATGAAAATTTTATGATATTTAAAAATACTGATCTAATAATCTTTCAATCACCATTCCAAGCATATTTATTTTCGAATTATCATAAAAATATATTTGCAGACGGTACATTTTATGTAGCACCGAAATTTATTAATCTGTTATTTATAACATGAACTTATGTTGGGGAATTTAATATGTTTTACACTACTTCCATTTCTATATTAAAAAATAAAAAACAATCTACATATGAAACATTATTTAAAGAAATAAAAAAAATGCAAATAAATTTAGGAGTAATACATTAATTACTACAATTAATTTTCATTGTGATTTTGAACAAGGTATATCTAATGCCGCAAAAAAAGTTTTTCCCAATATAAATATTAAATATTGTGTTTGGCATTACAAAAGATCATTAGAAAAACAAAAAAATATATTATGTTATCATGAAGTGAAGAATAATAATGATGTATATATTTATTATAAAGCTATTTCGAACTTACCGTTTATAAACCCTAACTATATATTTGATATTTATATTATAATAAAAAGAATTTGTCAAAAAAAAAAGTATAATAATTTTTTTCAATTTTTAGAATATTTTAATAAAAATTATTTACTTAAGTATAATGTTAATAATTGGAATAATTATGAAAATATAGAGCTTTTAACAAACAATGCATCAAAATCTTATAATAGCTACTTAAATAATATATTTCCAAATAAGCCTTTATTTTATAAATTAATATATATATTAAAAGAAGAAGAAAAAACTTATCTTATAATGATTATCAAAGGAGAACTAAAGGAAATTGGAAAAAAAAGCAAAAAATATTTAGTGCAACTGATGAAATTAAAATTTTAATTGAAAATTACAAAAGTAAGGAAATAAATTTATTTTATAATGGATGCAACAGAAATGAATTAATTAAATTATGGAAAGAATGTTTAATTGATTTAAACGATATAAATATTAATTTAAAATAAATAATCTTAATTTAAAAAAAATGCTAAAAAAATAAAAATTTATTTATTTTGAATTTATATTTATAATCGTTTAAATAATAATTAAATAATCTTAATTTAAAAAAATGCTAGAAAAATACAAAATTTTTTACCTATTGTGTTTATTTAATAATCTTAATAGAAATTATCTTTTAGTTATTTTTATTAAATAAATCTGTTTTAGTTATAAATTACTTAATAAAAATAACTAAAACTAAAACCGATTTATTTGATACTAGTTAAAATTTTATTAATATCAATATCAATATTATATAATTAAAAAATTTTTTAATATCAATATCAATATCATATAATTATCAATATCAATATTATATTATTATAAATTTTGTTAATATCAATATTCTTTTCAAAATTAATTATGTTATTAAAAATATTAAATTCAATAAAAGATTTTTATTATTTTATTAAAATTCTAATTGTTATTATTATAATTTAATAATAATTGATTCATATTGATCAAACATTATAAATATTACTATGCAAATAATTAATTATTTTAATAGGATCAATTATTCAACTCTTATTGTTTTAATTTTTAATTCTTATATCATTTAAATTAATATATATATATATATCGTTTATGAAAATATGAATTATAAATAATTAAAATTATTTATTTTTCATTTAAATTTTTTTATTTACTATAATAAAATATAATAATTAAAAGACAAACGTTATTATAACTAATATTTTTTTTTTTAGAAAAATAAATGAAAAAAAATTAAAATATATGATTCATATATATATAAAATAATTATTATATTTTTTTTTATTTTATTTTATTTTATATTTATTTCACCTATATACTTTATTATTTAATATTTTTATATATGTTAAACTTATATATATTTATATGGTTTATATATTATCTTAATTTTTAAAAAAATAATATTTAGTTTAATAATAAATTTTAAATTAATCTATAAAAAAATCTATTTTTTATTTATTTAACCACGCCAACACCAACCATATTTAGTAAGACAGTATTTTACCAACTATATCATAAACACGAGCATCACGATTAACATAACCTCTCCATGAAAATCCACCTCTTGTGTTATTTGGTGTGTAATAACATCCATTTTTGGTACTTATATGTCTTGTAATCCATTTACATTTATCTGGATTTTTATATTGTGTATCTATAAGATATGCTCCAACAGGGATTTCTCTATAATTATCTACTGAATTACGAAGGAAACAGTCATAAAATCCACGATTACTATTTTTTATAATACCATAACCTTTACATATATATGTATTTTTGCAATCTCTAGAATTAAGGAAATATAGATGAGATATATCTGAATATATAACTGGTCCAACCAATTTTATACCACAAACATAAGTAATGCATGCAGTAGCAATTAATAAAGCAATTAATAATTTTTTAAACATTTTAATTTATAAAATTAATACTTTAATATAATATTATAAAAAATACTAATTATAAACCTATTTATATATTTATTTTTTTTTTAATAATTCAATTATGTAATTACGTATGTAATTCTGTTGATAATATAAACAACGTATTAATAATAATTAATAATATTTAAAATAAAATAAAAAAAATATAATAATTATTTTATATATGTAGTAATTATATATATATATATATATATATATATTATTTAATTTTCTAAAAAAAATTGTCATAATAAACATTTGTCTTAATTATTTTTATTATCATTTAAAAATTTATTTATTCATTTATAATTTATTTATTCATTTATTTATTTATTATATTATAATACGCAATGTTTTCCTAAATACACTACAAATTTATGTAATAAAAATTTTCGAAACCCCCTATATTATATGATATATACCACATGTATATATGTAAAATTATTATAAAATGTATGTTATATGTTATAAATAATTAATAATGTAATATTTTAATAATTGGAACTTCTTAATAATATTTTAATAATATTTCATAATATTAAATAAATATAATAATTTCATATTATTTATAATTTATTCAACTATATATTTGATGTTTAAAAAAAAATAAATAAATGATATTAAATAAATAAATAATAATAAATAATAAATAAATAAAATGATATGTCGCTTACTCATATATAACAAATTAAACCTTTATAAGTCACATTCCGAAATGCAACACTCCCCGCTTCCCTAATTAAAATATATCTTTAAATTTTTTTTTTAGACAGGGAAGAAAATACACTTCCATAAATTTATTAACCTTATTAAAAAAAATACACGTAGCTAAAAAGTACATTTGAAATTAAAAAAAAAAAAAAATAAAAAAAAAAAAAAAAATAAAAGAGCTCAAAAATACTATGTATTTTGGCAAGTTGTACTATACGGGAATTTTCTCTTCCTAAAAAATAAAAAAAAAAATAAAACCGAGAAGTAACATGTTTAAAATAGATAGTATGGTGTCCACTAAACTCTCCCGGATTCATCATTTGTTGAACTACTAGGGCGAGATTCACCCTTCGTAGAAATAGATGATGATCCTGTATTATCACCTTATCAGTACGATATCGACGCTCTTGGTTAAGTTTGGTATTTTGGAATACCTATCAAATAATAGCTCAAATGAACTACTTATGATAGGTATTACGCTAGTTAAGAATTCCACCAAACCCACAATTTTTAGAACAGGTGACTCAGATGTACCTTTGAAAAGTAATTCATTTAATTGTCTCTGTTCCCCATTATTGAAATGTAGCTCATTTAAAGCTAAAGTTCTACCAAAAAGGAACATGTATATATAATAATTGATATAATCATCAAAATCAGAAATAGAGTCATAGGAAGAAAGATGATTAAACACTCTAATCTTCCTAACGAACAAAACATAGAGATCATTGATGAAATTTAAAGAATTCCATCTAAAAGATGCAAGAGTATTGCATTTAAAAATCCAGTGTTCAAAAGATGGATTATCTTCGCCAAAACAGGGGCAAGTCTTGGGACAATCTTCTGAAACTCTACCCATTCTAATAGCAATAGTAGTATTGTATTTATAACCGTAAACGTATAATCCAGGAAAATCCTAAATTGTATTGGGTTAAATTAAATATTAATATTAAATATTTAATAAAATTAAATAATAAATTAAATATTTAATTATTTAATAAAAATTAAGCCACTATTACATAAACGGTTTACTAATGTACCTTTGATTTTATAGAAAGCCACATTCCTAAATGCAACACTTCCTATAATATAATATCCCACTAATACCTAAATACATATATTTTATATTTATGATAGCTATTGTTGGGATTTATTTATTAAATTTAATAAAGAATTATTTACTTATTCATTTAATTTTATTATTAAGATTACATAAATTTATTCATGTCAAATAATTATACTTAGCTATACATTTAAAACTATCTAACAACTTTCTTAACACACTCAATTACACTTTTCTTAATTCAGAGAAATATTTTATTTTTATATTATTTAGTTATAATCAACTATTTAATTAGTTGTTCTTGTGACTAAAATTAACTATTTAATGAATTTTTATATTAAGTATTATAAATATTAATAATTATTATTTAAGGAAATATTTAATAACTATATAAATATAAATATAAAATAATAAGAATATAATTAAAATATTGATTTATATTATAAAATTTTGTATTAATTTTAAATATAATTAATATTTAGAAAAGAAGCCACATATTAAAAATATTATAAAATCATTAGATTTAAATTTGATTTATGATAGTGCATTTCGGATCCACACGTGAAGAAATATAAGCCACATATTTTTAAGATGGAGTATTATATATAATTTTTTTATTATAAATAAATAATTAAATAATAATTATATATTTTATTTTATAATAATTTCATAATTTAATATATATATATTTGATAATAAAATATAAAAAAATAAAAAAAATAAAAAAAAATAAAAAAATAAAAAATAAAAAAAAATAAAAAATAAAAATAATAAATATTTTTAATAATTATTTTTTCAAGGAAATTATATGTGCCATTTTATTTTAATGTTCTATTCATAAATAAAAATTTATAAAAAATAATATAAGCCACATTCCGAAACGCACCACCCTTTTATTATATTAACTATATTAAACTTAACTTCTTACATTTCATTTATATTAATACAAAAAAATGATCTTTTTTTTTTTTTTTTTTGTGGATACAAAATTCTAAAAATATCTTTTTTTTAATTTTTTCCAAAAAAAGAAATATTAAAATATTAAATATATTAAAAATAATATAAATTAATTTTCCATAATTACCAAAAAAAAAATATATGAAGTTGTTAAATATACGAAGTATTAAATGATAATATATACGAAGTTCCTTATTAATTTATTTTTATGTAATTATTAATAAAATAATTTATTAATTATTAAGGTTTTATTTTCATTTCATATCTTTTCCTTAAATATGTTGGAAGCAATAATCTTTTCAATTAAAACATTTATAGATAAGAATTTTTCCTTTCTGACTCATTTTATCCAATAAAATTCAAATGTTAATTTAAAATTAATTATATTAAATAAAATAAATTAAATTAAATAATAATAAAAACAGCAAACATAAAAAAAAAAAAATAAAAAATAAAAAAAAATGAAAAATAAATAAATAAAAGAGAACAGACGTCTAAATAATTTTCTTTTTTTAAAAAATAAAAAAAATAAAAAATAAAAATAAATAATTAGTGATTAGCAATATCATTTTTAATATAAAAATAAAATTTCTTTAAATAAAAATTTGTAATTTGTTATATTTTAAAAAAAAAAAAAAAAAAAAAATTAAAAGTTAAATCTAAAATACTCCTTTAAAAGGAACAAAATAGATTAAAAATTAAAAACAAATTCTATTAGAAGTGAATTAAAAAAAAATTTATTTATTAAAATAAAATAATATATTAAAAATGAAATATTTTAATTTAATTTCAGTTGTTTTCATTTTAATTTTTCGCCTATTCGGAACTATTTCTGGAATGGCAATTCCCAATGACTGTACAGTAATAGAAGAAGTCATAAATACAATAGGAAATGATCTTCAAAAATCATATAAAAGCAAAACTTTAAATAGTTGTTGTGATTTTTCTCAAATTATCTGTCAAGACTTTAATAACCAAACTGCAGTTACTGAAATGTAAATATTAATTTTTGATAATAATTTTTAACATTAATAATTGATATTAATAATTTGAATTAATAATTGTAATTAAAATTAATATTTATAATTGATATTATAAATTATTAATATTATTATTATTTTACTTTTTATAAATATATTTTATATATTTATCTTTTTTTTATATATTATTGCATTCATTGCTACTTTTTCTGAAATTTTTATTTATTTTATTTTTATTTTTATTTTTATTTTTTATTTTTTATTTTTATTTTTTTTTTTTTTTTTTTTATTTTTTTTTTTTTAATTTTATTTTTTATTTTTATATTATTTTATTTTATGTTATTTACTGTATTAATAATTAAAACTTTACTTTTTACTAAAATATATTTAATATATTTATATCTTTTTTATATATTATTTCATTCATTGTTATTTCTTCTAAAACTTATTAATTTATTTATTTATTTATTTATTTATTTATTTATTTATTTTGTATTATCTATTATAATAATAATTAAATAAATTAATAATATAACATATATATATATATATATATCAATATTTATTATAGTAAATTTAATAATTATAAAAATCTTTCCAATCAAGATATGGGAAAAATTATTTCTCAATTTGCTAAATTACCACATTTAACTACTTTGTAACTAATATATATTTTATTATAGTATTTTAATGATTCATTAAATAATATAAATATATAAATTCCAGAATAATAATATATTTATTATTATTTTAATAAATTTTTATTACATTTTTTTTTTTTTTTATTAATTGTTGAATAAAATACATTTATATTTGAATAAATAATTATTTTTTAAATAGGGAAATGGCAAATAATTTAATTGTTGGTGAATTACCAAATAATCTTTCCGAGTTAAAAAATTTACAAATATTGTAAAAATAAAATATATATATATATATCATTATATTATTATACAATTATACTATTTAGATATTTAAATTTTATATATTTATTTAGGTAAAATAGTATAAAGGAATTAAAGTATATATATATATATATATTATTTTATATTTATTCAAATATAAATAGGGATCTTAGTGGTAATTGTTTGGAAGATAATAATGCTAACACTAAACTTAATATTAAGGAATTGTAAATATAATTTTTATTTTATTTTATTTTATTTTATTTTATTTTATTTTATTCAATCTGTACTTCATATTTAATATTCTACTTTTTATTTTATTTTATTTTATTTTATTTTATTTTATTTTATTTTATTTTATTTTATTTTATTTTATTTTATTTTATTTTATTTTATTTTATTTTATTTTATTTTATTTTATTTTATTTTATTTTATTTTATTTTATTTTATTTTATTTTATTTTATTTTATTTTATTTTATTTTATTTTATTTTATTTTATTTTATTTTATTTTATTTTATTTTATTTTATTTTATTCAATCTGTACTTTATAATCATATTTCTACTATTTATTTTATTTTGGTTTATTTTATTTTATTTTATTCAATTTGTACTTATATTTATATTTCTACTATTTGTTTAATTATTTTTATTTTATTTTTTGAAGTTTAAAAAAAGCTTAATAATAATTTTAATATTATGTTTTATATATATATGTGTGTGTGTATTTAAGAAATTTATCTAATGCAGATTCATGTATTAATAAGAATAAAGAAGAAAAGGACCTTGGCAATAATACGTTTATTAAAGTCTACACAATTATAATGTTTGTAAGTAATTAATTAGTGATTACCAAAATTTAAAATATATGATGTATATAAAATTATTAGAGTTTAAAAGAGAAATAAAAGTAAAATATCTTAATATAAATATTGTATTATAATTTAAATTAAGTTATCATGAATTAATTAATTAATTAATTTATAATAATGATAATAAAACTTGAATATTTAAATATTAAAAAATAAAATAAAAATAAGATAGAAATTAAATAACAAAAAATAAATAATTTGAATATAAAATAAAAAATTGAAAGAAATGAAATGGAATAATAATAATTAATTAATTAATTATTTAATTATTTAACTTATAAAAACTAAATTATAGTAATAAAAAATTAATATACTTTTTTTTTTTTTTTATATCATAGATACTTACAATTGTTTCTATTTTGCAAGGAATTTGTTTAGGTACATGTATGTGCCATCAAAAAATCACAGTGGGAATCCTTTTAGTTATGATTATTTTAGTTCGTTTAATTACTTACTTTATCCTTTTCGGAAGTCTTCTCATTGGTATTTATAAGGTAAAGTCATTATGAATTAATAAACATTATATAATAATAATAATAATAATAATAATAATAATATAATAAAACAACAAATTTAATTAAAAATGATTAAAAAGAATAATAAAAGAAATAATGATAATACATAATTAAAAAAAATTCTTAAAATAACATATATAATTTAAAAAGTAATAATTAATTAATTAATTAAAATTTCTTATTGATTATTAATTATAATATCAATATATAATCAATATATATTATTTTCAAAATTTACAAAAAAAAAATTATAATTATGTAATAAAATAAAATAAAAAATTAATTAGGGTAAATTAGATTACATGCTAGTATTTAAATATGGTTACCTTGTAGTATTAATTTTAACTGTTATGGATCGCTTACGTTCTTGTACTTCAAAAAGTGAAAATGAAGAAAATAAGAATACATCTACAAATTCATGTTATAGTATATTCTATCTTATAATAGAAGTAAGTCTTTTTAAATATATTATTTATAATTAAATCTAATCCTATTTTTTTATCTAATAAAACATTTTTTTTTAATACTATATAAATGTAGATCGTTTATTACGTTCTTACAGTAAATTACATTAATAAGTATGAAGCTTATTTGAAAAATTAAAAATTAATAAAATAATATTTATTCATTAGAAAGAAGAAAAAATTAAAATAAATATATGAATAAATAGAAAAAAAACGAATAGAAATTATTTTATTTAATATTTTTTAATTCCGAACCCAAAAAAAAAATAAAAAGATAAATTAAAAATAAAAAATAACCAATAAAAAAAAATAAAGCAAAAAATATAAAGCAAAAAAGATAAAACAAAAAAATAAAAATAAAATAAAATATTAAAAATAAAATAAAATATTAAAAATAAAGATATACTAAAACACTTATTATTAATAAGAATAGGATAATCGAACAGAATAGTATAAAATATATATATATCTATATATATTTATACAAAATATAATAAATATTATTAATTATAAATTTACTAATAATACAAACGAAAACAAATATTATTAATTATAAGTATACTAATAATACAAACGAAAACAAATATTATTAATATCTATAAATTAATATCTATAAATATTTCTATAAATACGAATTACTATATGAATTTTGTTTATAATACAAAACTAAAATTTTATTATAACTAATAATAATATCAATATGATAAATATATTTCTAATGCGTTTATCAAAAATAAGAAAATATTATACTAATATATTAATATGTAAAAATATCTTTAAAAATTTAATAATAAAAAAAAAAATAAAAATAAAAATAAAATAAAGATTCTTCAAATAAAAAATTAAAATAATATTTTATTGTTATTAAATTTCATTTATATTATAAAAAACATTCTTTTTTTTTTTTTATTTTATTTTATTTTATTTTATAATTTATAAATAGTTCATTTTTTTTTATGTTATACTATTTTTTATAAATAACAATGATCTATTTTTCTAATTATGTATTATCATTATTATTTCTTTCATTATTTTTTTTTTTTATTTATTATTATTATTATTATTATTATTAATATTATTATTATTATTATTATTATTATTATTATTATTATTATTATTGTTAGCTTTATTAAATTTAGATCTATAGTATATTCCTTATGGAATATGGTATACAAGGGAAATAAGTGTATGATCTATCTTTCAGCTTTAAATAAGTAATAAAGTCACATGTTACTACATGCGTTTTCCATAACATAGAATAAATTTAAAATTAATTAAATAAATATTAAAAGATAATTAACATAGATTTATACAAGACGATAGATCATAATACATTTAAGTAATCATTAAATATAAATAAATAAATACACATATAAATAAATAAATTAAATATATAGTTAAATTATGAGTGCAGTCAACAAATATTATTATTATTATTATTATTATTATTATTATTATTATTATTATTATTATTATTATTATTATTATTATTATTATTATTATTATTATTATTATTATTTTTTTTTTTTTTTTTTTTTTTTTTTGGTAATAATTGTTGAATAAATTATATTTTTATATGAATAAATAATTTTTTTTTTTAAATAGAGAAATGTCAAATAATATAATTGTTGGTGAATTACCAAATAATCTTTCTGAATTGAAAAAATTACAGAAATTGTAAAAATAAAAAAAAAAAAAAAAATTACAGATATTTTAATTTATGTATTTTATTTAGATAAAATAGTTTAATAGAAATAAATATATATATTTTTTATTTTATATTTATTCATGTATAAACAGGGATCTTAGTGGTAATTGCTGGAAAGATCCTCAAATGATTATTTCACCCAACCCTAATACTACGCTTTGAATTGAAGCATAGACCTTGATGATTGTAAATTTCCAATCGCCAATGATTACACCCACTAGGGAGGAGTTAATGATTCCGTTCTGATGCTCGTGGTCATTAGAGATATATGTAGAAACGTTAGGAATGCATCTCCGGGCAGTGTGTAACGACGATTGAGAGCGGCGAAGCTGATACAGTATGCCAATAACTCATCACCTTACAGTTAATTAATAACTGTATGGCCATATGGGAGATGGGTACCCATATGTGCAAGTCTATGTTTTTTTTTTTTTTTTTTTTTTTTTTTTGTTTTATTAATTTATTCATTTATTTATTTAAATATGGTTACTTTGTAACAATAATTTTACAAATTAAATATATATTTAACAGATCCCTAAGTAAAAAAGGAAAAAAATAATTCGAAACAAAATAATTCTTAATGTATTTGATCTATTCTCTGTTATATTCATTGTAAGTCAATAAATATATTAATAATAATTAAATATGATCCTTTTTTTTTTTTTTTTTTTTTTTTATCTAATTAAATTTAATTTCTTTTTTTTCCTTTTTTTTTCCTTTTTTTTTTTTTTTTTGTTTAATAATATATAAATGTAGATCGGTTATTACATTCATGGTGTAAATCTAATTAATATATATGAAGCTTATTTTAAAAATTTATAAAATAATAGCTATTCATTAAAAAGAAGAAAAATAATAAAATTAAAATAAAAATATATGAATAAATAGAAAAAAATAATAAATAGAATGTTATTTAATTTAATATTTTTTAATTGATAACCCAAAAAAAAAAAAATAAAAAAAAAAAAAAAATAAAATGAAATGAAATAAAATAAATAGAAGAATATTAAATATAAGTACAGATTGAATAAAATAAAATAAAATAAATAGAAGAATATTAAATATAAGTACAGATTGAATAAAATAAAATAAAATAAAATAAATAGTAGAAATATAAGTACAAATTGAATAAAATAAAATAAATAGTAGAAATATAAATATAAGTAAAGATTGAATAAAATAAAATAAAATAAAATAAATAGTACAAATATAAATATAAGTACAGATTGAATAAAATAAAATAAAATAAAATATGTTAATAAGCAATTATGAATTATTAGAATTATCCAATAGAATTAAAGAATAAGAAACTATAAATATAAATATATAAAATTTTTATTTTCTTTCTATATGTATCTTTAATAAAATATAAATAAAGACATAATTCAATAAAATATTAAAACAAAAGATTAAGAGTCTCACTCTACATGAGTGAGTTACAAATAAAACAATAAAACCGATTCCTTTACAGTAAAAATAAAAAATAAAAAGAACATTAAAAAAAAAATAAAAAGGATAAAAAAATAAAATAAAAAATTAGGCTGAATATGGTCAGCGCGTTCAAGATATTATTAAATAAAAAAAAAAAAAAAAAAAAAAAAAAAAAAAAAAAAAAAAGCTGAATATGGTCAGCGTGTTAAAACCAAATATAATAAAAATTATATATATTTAAAATAAAAAAATTTTGAAATATAATATTAAATCTAACATTAATGTATTATGTCTTTATTAACCAACAAAATAATTTAATAAACTCTAATTAAACAATTACTAATCAAATATAGCGAGTACATAAAAATTATATAAACTCCTCCTAATCAAACAATGACTAAGTATAACTGTCAAAATTTAATAAAACTTATTAAATTAAATCAAACCCTAATAATATTAATACACCAACCACATTAATCACCACTTATTAAAACAATAACACTTCATATACCAATCGGAACAATTTTTTTTCAAACCATTCAGACAAATCAGAATAAATAATTATTTAGAAATTATTTTACAAAAAAGGAAGGAAACATTTCAATAAATCTCCTCAAAATAAAACACCAATCAGCATACATAACAACTATCAGCACAACATCAAATTAATCGCTCCAATTAAAAGAATTACTCTCTTAGAAATCTATCCCTAAATTCTAATTAATATTTTTAACAGTATACCAATCAATATTTTTCTCTTTAATAATCATACATGATCACCTCTCATCACAATAACAATTATTGGTATAGTACTTAATTGGATACACCAATAAATACTTATTACATCAATAATAATAAATAATAACTTCTTTCCGTAATGATAATTATTGGTACAACACTAAATGGAATTAAATAGAATTAATATTTTATAATTTTAATCTCGAATCAACACAATTGATAAACACATAATTTATTCACATAATTTTTTTAAATAAAAATCATATAAATAGAACATCTTATTCATCAAATTTACATCACTAATCTATCAACATAAAATAGCCTAATAAATTTATATGAATCGTGCCAATAGACAAACAAGATTAAATCAGCCAATCGCCATTAATGAAAACAATGACATCAATAATAAGGGAATCAATTTCAATTACTCCGAAAGTTTTAGTAGAATTGTTGAATTAACTTCGGATAACTACGTTAGTTGGAAAAATAATATGCTGTATCTCTTAACTATTAATAACCTCGAAAACTATGTTATTCAAGAGAACGTTAAGAAACTTAAAAAAAGACATATTAGGGACGATATTAACGATTATATCGATGACAAGTTTGATAATACTCTAGTATATTACAAAGAAACTAACCTACTAGATATAAAGAATGACATCATAGTAAAATGGATCTTACTAAACACATTAGGTGAAAGAACAAAAAGAATTGTTGAAGGTCAAGAGAAGACAGCTTATCAAATTTGGAACACATTAGAAAAATCTTTCACTAGTAGTTTGGAGAAAAGAAAGCAAGAATTAAAGGATAAAATAAGTAATCTTAAGTTTAATGAGGACCAGGATATAAATATTTTTATGACTACCTTACAAAATACCATAGAAGAATATGAAAACATTGACCATGACATTGAGGATAGTATAAAAGCTGGCATCCTTAACAGAGCACTCCCGGAAAATTTAAGATTTATAAATGTGTTTCAATATAAAGATAATTGGGGGAGACTATCTAATTATGTAAAGGACGTCATACCAGATATAATATTCTCAAATATGAAAGAGCACACTAAAATTGAGGATTCACAAAAACACATCTTTCTGGCAGAGCAAAACACTAAATCTAACAATAGAAAAGTACAATCATCAGTTAAATACAAAGCAAAAAACGGAAGATGTTACATGTGGTAGATTTGGACATTACATCAATGAGTGTTCAAAATATTACAGATATAAAAATAATAAATACAATAAACATACAAAACCAAGGAGGACAAGGTATAAAAACTCAAAGAAAGGTCCACGCAAAGATTCATTCAAATATAAAAAACGTAACAATCAGCTAAATTCTATGGAATCCACTAACAGTTATGCTGCCAATACTTTATCAAAAGATTATAACACTGAAGATACCTCCTTTATTGGTTGCATCTCAACAGAAGATAATACTGTATTACCCTCAAACGATCACCTCGAAAACTTTAATTCATTCACGATTTCCAATTGGATAATTGACTCAGGGGCTTCACTACATGTCACATACTCCATCAATCTCTTAAAAAATATTAAAAAATGTAACGAAAGCATATCTTTACCCAATGGTAAAATCGTGACATCCACTAAATATGGTTCTTTCACTGGATATGTTAATAATAATGAAATTAAATTAAATAAAGTATTCTACGTTCCAAACATCACAAAAAATATCATATCGTTAAGTGAACTTATTAAGCATAATTATAAAGTTGTCTTCCTCAACCATTACAATAAAGTTTTTGCCTCTTTATTTGATCAGCATGGAAATAAAATTACCAATATTCCATCTGATAAACACAACATTTTCCAAATATGGCTTTCAAATATAATATATAACCTCAATGTTCGAAAACATACACTTACATCTCTTATGCACCTATCCACCCTATCAAAAGCTGAAAAGATTAACCTATGGCACAGGCGACTTGGTCACTTTAACATTAGCAAGATACTTAATAAATTATCCAAAATTAATATTCCGTCTAAATGTCAAATCTGTTCATATTCGAAACTAAAAGATTTCCCGCACAAAAATTCAACGAATAAATCAAAAGGTATTTTTGAATTAATACACATGGATCTTATAGGTCCAATAGAAGAGTCACTTCACTGTAACCGGTACATACTCTCCATACTTGATGACTTCTCGCGTTACGGGTGGGTCCATTTTCTTTCAAACAAACATGACACCTATACCATTTTTCATAATTGGTTTATTGAAATCAACAATATACATGATAAATCTATAAAGTACATCAGAACTGACAACGGTACAGAATTTTCAAACCCCATGTTCAAATCTTTCTGTGCCAGTCATGGGATTACTCATCAATTCACAATCCCATATAACCCTCAACAGAATGGACGTGCCGAAAGGTTCAACGGCACGCTAATAAACTCTGCAAAGGCTCTATTAAACGACGCCAAATTAAGTCACCATCTCTGGGAATACGCCATCGAAATTGCTAATTACATCCATAATAGGATCCCTCATTCTGGTATTCAAAATAAAATTCCCTACGAGATTTTATTTAAATCCAAAATAGATTATGCACACTTCAAGGTTTTTTGATGTAGAATTTTTTATTACGTACACAAGTCATTCCGGAATAAATTTGACAATAACGCTTTACCTGGCATATTTCTTGGATATCACCCTTCATCTTCCTCTTACAAGATTCTAAGCCTCTCCACCAATAAAATAATCCTCTCGCGATCAGTTAATTTCTCGAAAATAATCCAGCTAACTCCACCTCAACTACCTTTATTCCAAAGGAATACTCAAACTTCATTCCAAATCATGAAATAGGGAGATACACCGAAAGTATGAAAAAGGACAATTATTACAATATAAATAATAATATCAAAATGTCCTCACCCGTTAATACTAGTTATCGGCTTCATCGATCTCAAACTTCTTCATCATCCTCCATCCATAATCATGACAAGAACAAAATAATAGATAATAGTCATAATAAAGTTTCTCCACAAAACACTCATATCAATTCTGAAACTGTAGTTTCTCCTATCAATCCTCATCATCAATCAGATAAAGAAATAAATCAAGTATTACATGATTCAAATCCATATAAACAGACAGTGCCTAAATCAAGCAACATAAGGAACGTGATCATTTATACACTCCCAATAAAAGAACAAAGTCAGTTATTCCTATTATAAAGCCTAAAGTTCTATCCCGAGAAAGAATCCTTAGAGAACCAAAAGATTTCGAAGATATATTCAACCTAATAGACAAAGATAAATGGCTAGAAGCTGTAAATAAGGAATTACAAAATATGAAAAAGCTAAACGTTTTTAAGACAATTAAAAGCATTCCCAAAGGAGCTAATATCATCTCAAGTAAATGGGTTTTTAAATATAAAAAGGACTCTAATGGGAATATCATTAAAAGGAAAGCACGATAGTTGCTTGTGGTTTCACTCAGCGATATGGTATTGACTATATTTTCACCTTCTCTCCGACACTGAAGTTAGACTCTTTGAGAATTATAATATCAATTGCACTTCGTAAAAGGTTCAAAATTATCCAAATAGACATTGACGCCGCATACCTCAATGCTGAAATAAAAGAAGAATTATACATGAAAGCACCAGAGGGTTATTCCTCATACAACAATACCTTTTGGAAACTAAACAAGCCATATACGGGTTAAAGCAAGCAGGAAGAGCCTGGAATGAGAAATTAAATAATGTTCTACTCGGTATAAACTTCAATCGACTCACTAGTGAACCTTGCATCTACATTAGAAAGAACAGTTATATCGAAATTACATGTATCATAGCAGTATATGTCGATGACATATTATTAATAGGTAAGGAAAATGAAGTACTCCAAGTAAAAGAGCAGATTAAAACTAATTTTAGTATTAAAGATATTGGAGAATTAGATTTCATTATTGGAATTAAGTTTGAGAAGTGTAACAACGGCTATATAATGCATCAATTAGGATATATAAATGAATTACTAAAGAAATTCAAATTAGAAAAATGCAAACCAATCAAGAATTTAATGCCAATTAAAAGTCATGAATTGAAAGCTATTAAATTTGATGAAACACTATACAGAAGCGCCATAGGTAACCTTCTCTATCTGGCGATCTGCACAAGGCCTGATATCTTGTTTTCAGTAAATAGAGCTGCAAGAAAAAATAAGAACCCTACACTTGAAGATTGAATGAATGTGGAAAAGATTCTCAAGTACCTTAAGGGAACCAAGAACTACGGAATAAAAATTTCAAGCGAAAGCAACTGAATGGCGTACGCAGATGCTGATTACGGTGGTGATACAATAACCAGGAAATCAACATCAGGTTTTTTGATAATGCTCGGAAATTCACCTACAAGCTGGCATTCAAAACTTCAGCATTGTGTGGCCACCTCCACAGCCGAAGCTGAATATTATAGCATTAGTGATTGCGCCAAACATGGATTGTGGTACATGAATGTAATGAAAGAATTAGGCATCAATAACCAATTCATTTCCATTTATGTGGACAACAAAGCAGCAATCTATAATTGTCAAAATCAATCTATCAACCCAAAATCGAAGCATATCAATATAAAATATCACCACATAAGAAGTCTAATAAAGGAGAATAAAGTCAAGCTGGAATATGTTAAGTCTGAAAGGAATCTAGCCTATGGATTCACCAAATACCTTAACGGGACTAAATTGAGTAAATTTAAAGAAAATTTACTTACAGAGTTTACCCCTTAATATAATAGTTTTAACAAATCGAACATCGATTAATAAAGATGTTAGATTTGAGGGGGAATGTTAATAAGCAATTATGAATTATTAGAATTATCCAATAGAATTAAAGAATAAGAAACTATAAATATAAATATATAAAATTTTTATTTTCTTTCTATATGTATCTTTAATAAAATATAAATAAAGACATAATTCAATAAAATATTAAAATAAAATAAAATAAAATAAAATAAAATAAAATAAAATAAAATAAAATAAAATAAAATAAAATAAAATAAAATAAAATGAAATAAAATGAAATAAAATGAAATGAAATAAAATGAAATGAAATAAAATAAAATAAAATAAAATAAAATAAAATAAAATAAAATAAAATAAATTGTAGAAACATAAATATATGTACATATTGAATAAAATAAAATGAAATGAAATAAAATGAAATAAAATAAAATAAAATAAAATAATAGTAAAAATATTATTATAAGTACAGATTGAATAAAATAAAATAAAATAAAATAAAATAATAGTAAAAATATTATTATAAGTACAGATTGAATAAAATAAAATAAAATAAAATAAAATAAAATAAAATAATAGTAAAAATATTATTATAAGTACAGATTGAATAAAATAAAATAAAATAAAATAATAGTAAAAATATTATTATAAGTACAGATTGAATAAAATAAAATAAAATAAAATAATAGTAAAAATATTATTATAAGTACAGATTGAATAAAATAAAATAAAATAAAATAAAATAAAATAATAGTAAAAATATTATTATAAGTACAGATTGAATAAAATAAAATAAAATAAAATAAAATAAAATAATAGTAAAAATATTATTATAAGTACAGATTGAATAAAATAAAATAAAATAAAATAAAATAAAATAAAATAAAATGAAATGAAATGAAATAAAATGAAATAAAATGAAATAAAATAAAATAAAATAAAATAAAATAAAATAAAATAAAATAAAATAAATTGTAGAAACATAAATATATGTACAGATTGAATAAAATAAAATGAAATGAAATAAAATGAAATAAAATAAAATAAAATAAAAAGTAGAATATTAAATAAGAAAGTACAGATTGAATAAAATAAAATAAAATAAAATAAATAGTAGAAACATAAATATAAGTACAGATTGAATAAAATAAAATAAAATAAAATAATAGTAAAAATATTATTATAAGTACAGATTGAATAAAATAAAATAAAATAAAATAAAATAAAATAAAATAAAATAAAAATAAAATAAAAATAAAATAAAATAAAATAAAATAAAATAAAATAAAATAAAATAAAATAAAATAAATAGTTGAAATATAAATATAAAGTACAGATTGAATAAAATAAAATAATTTAAAATAAAATAAAATAAAAAAATAAAATAATATAAAAAATAAAAAAAAAAAATAAAAATAAATAATTAAAATAGTAAATAAAGAAATAATAAATAATTAATAATTAAATAATTATTTAAATAATTATATAATTAATTAAAAAAAGGTTTATTATTTTATATAAAAAAAAAAAAGTTTCAAAGCATTTAAAAGTATATTTATTAAAATATTTTATTGAAAATTTTTAATTATCAATGGAAGACAATATAGAAATTGAAATAAGTGAAACAAATCGAGGAAATGAACAAATTATTATTAATAAAAAACACAAATTTAATTTTTCATTTCAAAGGAAAGATAAATCAAAAATTTATAGATGCACTGAATATAAGACTTTAAATAAATGTAATTACGTATGTAATTCTATTGATAATATAAACAAGGTACTAATAATAATTAATAATATTTAAAATAAAATAAAAAAAATATAATAATTATTTAATATATGTAGTAATTATATATTTTTTTATTTAATTTTCTAAAAAAAAATTTTTTAGTCATAATAAACGTTTGTCTTAATTATTTTTATTATCATTTAAAAATTTATTTATTCATTTATAATTTATTCATTCATTTATTTATTTATCACATTATAATACGCCATGTTTTCCGAAATGCACTACAACAAAAGGGGGTGTGTCATTTCGAAAATTTTTATTCCATAAATTTGTATTTTGTTGTATTGTATTTCGGAAAACATGGCGTATTATAATGTGATAAATAAATAAATGAATGAATAAATTATAAATGAATAAATAAATTTTTAAATAATAATAAAAATAATTAAGACAAACGTTTATTATGACTAAAAAAATTTTTTTTAAAAAATTAAATAAAAATATATATATATATATATATATAATTACTACGTATATAAAATAATTATATTTTTTTTATTTTATTTTAAATATTATTAATTATTATTAATACATTAATACCTTGTTTATAATATCAACAGAAAATGCAGATTGAATAAAATAAAATATAATAAAATAAAATAAAAAGTAGAATATTAAATAAGAAAGTACAGATTGAATAAAATAAAATAAAATAAAATAAAATAAAATAAAATAAAATAAAATAAAATAAAATAAAATAAAATAAAATGAATAGTAGAAACATAAATATAAGTACAGATTGAATAAAATAAAATAAAATAAATAGTTGAAATATAAATATAAAATAAAATAAAATAAAATATAATAAAATAAAATAAAATGAAATGAAATAAAATAAAATAAAATAAAATATAATAAAATAAAATAAAATGAAATGAAATAAAATAAAATAAAATAAAATATAATAAAATAAAATAAAAAGTAGAATATTAAATAAGAAAGTACAGATTGAATAAAATAAAATAAAATAAAATAAAATAAAATAAAAAAAAATGAAATAAAATAAAATAAAATATAATAAAATAAAATAAAAAGTAGAATATTAAATAAGAAAGTACAGATTGAATAAAATAAAATAAAATAAAATAAAATAAAATAAAATAAAAAAAAAATGAAATAAAATAAAATAAAATATAATATAATATAATATAATAAAATAAAATAAAAAGTAGAATATTAAATAAGAAAGTACAGATTGAATAAAATAAAATAAAATAAAATAAAATAAAATGAAATAAAATAAAATAAAATGAAATAAAATAAAATAAAATAAAATAAAATAAAATAAAATATAATAAAATAAAAAGTAGAATATTAAATAAGAAAGTACAGATTGAATAAAATAAAATAAAATAAAATAAAATAAAATAAAATGAAATGAAATAAAATAAAATAAAATAAAAAAAAAATATAATAAAATATAATATAATAAAATAAAAAGTAGAATATTAAATAAGAAAGTACAGATTGAATAAAATAAAATAAAATAAAATAAAATAAAATAAAATAAAATAAAATAAAATAAAAAAAATATATAATAAAATAAAATATAATAATTATTTTATATATATAGGAATCTTATATATTTTAATTTTTTTCATTTATGTTTCTAAAAAAAAAAATTAGTTATAATAACGTTTGTTTTTTAATTATTATATTTTATTATAGTAAATAAAAAAATTTAAATGAAAAGTAAATAATTTTAATTATTTATAATTCATATTTTCATAAACGATATATATATATTAATTTAAATGATATAAGAATTAAAAATTAAAACAATAAGAGTTGAATAATTGATCCTATTAAAATAATTAATTATTTGCATAGTAATATTTATAATGTTTGATCAATATGAATCAATTATTATTAAAATATAATAATAACAATTATAATTTTAATAAAATAATAAAAATCTTTTATTGAATTTAATATTTTTAATACCATAATTAATTTTGAAAAGTATATTGATATTAATAAAATTTATAATTATATAATATTGATATTGATATTAATAAAATTTATAATTATATAATATTGATATTGATATTAATAAAATTTTAACTAGTATCAAATAAATCGGTTTTAGTTATAAATTACTTAATAAAAATAACTAAAAGATAATTTCTATTAAGATTATTAAATAAACACAATAGGTAAATAAATTTGTATTTTCTAGCATTTTTTTAAATTAAAATTATTTAATTATTATTTAAACAATTATAAATATAAATTTAAAATAAATAAATTTTTATTTTTCTAGCATTTTTTTAAATTAAGATTATTTATTTTAAATTAATATTTATATCGTTTAAATCAATTAAACATTCTTTCCATAATTTGATTAATTCATTTCTGTTGCATCCATTATAAAATAAATTTATTTCCTTACTTTTGTAATTTTCAATTAAAATTTTAATTTCATCAGTTGCACTAAATATTTTTTGCTTTTTTTTCCAATTTCCTTTAGTTCTCCTTTGATAATCATTATAAGATAAGTTTTCTTCTTCTTTTAATATATATATTAATTTATAAAATAAAGGCTTATTTGGAAATATATTATTTAAGTAGCTATTATAAGATTCTGATGCATTGTTTGTTAAATGCTCTATATTTTCATAATAATTCCAATTACTAACATTATACTTAAGTAAATAATTTTTATTAAAATATTCTAAAAATTGCAGAAAATTATTATACTTTTTTTTTGACAAATTCTTTTTATTATAATATAAATATCAAATATATAGTTAGGGTTTATAAACGGTAAGTTCGAAATAGCTTTATAATAATTATATACATCATTATTATTCTTCACTTCATGATAACATAATATATTTTTTTGTTTTTCTAATGATCTTTTGTAATGCCAAACACAATATTTAATATTTATATTGGGAAAAACTTTTTTTGCGGCATTAGATATACCTTGTTCAAAATCACAATGAAAATTAATTGTAGTAATTAATGTATTACTCCTAAATTTATTTGCATTTTTTTTTATTTCTTTAAATAATGTTTCATATGTAGATTGTTTTTTATTTTTTAATATAGAAATGGAAGTAGTGTAAAACATATTAAATTCCCCAACATAAGTTCTTGTTATAAATAACTGATAACTAAATTTCGGTGCTGCATAAAATGTACCGTCCGCAAATATATTTTTATTATAATTCGAAAATAAATATGCTTGGAATGGTGATTGAAAGATTATTAGATCAGTATTTTTAAATATCATAAAATTTTCATTTCTTTTAGTTTTATAATATTCTGATTCAATGGGAATATCATCAAAACCTTTTATGTTTGGAGGAAATTGTTTATTTATATTTCTTATTATTTGGGATCTAATTGTACTATATTCGGGACATATAAGTCCCATTTCTTGAGAAACGGCATTAAATATATGTTTAGGTTTTATATCCATAGGAATTGAATTTTTCTTAATTTCTTCCTTAATTTTATGCTTTGCTACTGATATAGACACATCAATTTCTTTTTCGAGATGGTTATGTAAACTTTCATATTTTAAAACCTCCTTTTTATCATTTAAAATAATTAAAGATTTACATTTATTTAAAGTCTTATATTCAGTGCATCTATAAATTTTTGATTTATCTTTCCTTTGAAATGAAAAATTAAATTTGTGTTTTTTATTAATAATAATTTGTTCATTTCCTAGATTTGTTTCACTTATTTCAATTTCTATATTGTCTTCCATTAATAATTAAAATTTTTCAATAAAATATTTTAATAAATATACTTTTAAATGCTTTGAAACTTTTTTTTTTTTTTTTTAATATTTAAAATAATAAACCTTTTTTTAATTAATTATATAATTATTTAAATAATTATTTAATTATTAATTATTTATTATTTCTTTATTTACTATTTTATTTATTTATTTTTATTTTTATTTTTTATTTTTTGTTTTATTTTATTTTTTTTATTTTTTAATGCTTAAAAAATAAATTTTTATTTATTTTTATTTTATTTTTTAATGTTTAAAAAAGAAGTTTTCTTATTTCTTATTTTTTTTTTTTTTATTTTTTGATGCTTAAAAAATAAAATGTTTATTTATTTTTATTTTATTTTTCAATGTTTAAAAAAAAAGTTTTCTTATTTCTTATTTTTATTTTATTTTTTAAGCATTAAAAAATAAAATGTTTATTTATTTTTATTTTATTTTTCAATGTTAAATAGAAATACCTAACCTAATTATTATTTATTGAAGTGTAGTATTTCGCCAAAAGTTGAATTTCGTCCAGTTAAATTTCGCCAAATTCTTGGTGGCTTATAAATTTTCGTCATAAAATATCACCACATTTATTATTCACGCCATATTGTGAATATATGGCTTTTTAAAAATTGTAGAAAAAAGCCACAAAATTATGATACAATTAGATATGCGCCCCACGTAAGATTACGTGTTTGAAAATTTTTGAAAATTGTAATTTTATTTATTTAATTAATTAATTATTATTCATTAAATTTTTAATAAAATTAAGTGGCTTAAAATTAAAAATATTTAAGCCATACAACAAAATACAAATTTTTGTAATAAAAATTTTCGAAATGCACACTCCCCACAACAAAATACAAATTTATGTAATAAAAATTTTCGAAATGACACACCCCCATAATAATGTTATAGTGGTTGTGGCTTGCCGTATCCAACATCTCCAAATCTTGTGGTTCTGTAATCCGTGACTGAGAGCGTCGACGCCGAAATGGTATGGCATGGGAGCACTTTGTTGTATCCTGATACACCCTCTATAAAGTTTGTCTGATATTAGTTGTCTGTTGTGGCTGGGATGATATGATCAAGACTTACAAGGGATAGTCCAAAAAAAAAAAAAAAAAAAATTTACGTTTTACTAAAATATATTTAATATATTTATATTTTTTTTATATATTATTTCATTCATTGTTACTTTTTATAAGTTTTTATTTATTTTATTTTATTTTTATTTTACTTTTATTTTTATTTTTTATTTTTATATTTTATTTTTTATTTTTTATTTTTATTTTTTATTTTTATATTTTATTTTTTATTTTTTATTTTTATATTTTATTTTTATATTTTATTTTTTATTTTTTATTTTTATATTTTATTTTTATTTTTTATTTTTATATTATTTTATTTTATGTTATTTACTCTATTAATAATTAAAACTTAACTTTTTACTAAAATATATTTAATATATTTATATCTTTTTTATATATTATTTCATTCATTGTTATTTCTTCTAAAACTTATTTATTTATTTATTTATTTATTTTGTATTATCTATTATATTAATAATTAAATAAATTATTAATATAACATATATATCAATATTTATTATAGCAAATTTAATAATTATAAAAATCTTTCCAATCAAGATATGGGAAAAATTATTTCTCAATTTGCTAAATTACCACATTTAACTACTTTGTAACTAATATCTATTTTATTATAGTATTTTAATAATTCATTAGATGATATAAATATATAAATTCCAGAAGAATAATATATTTATTATTATTTTAATAAATTTTTATTACCTTTTTTTTTTATTATTATTAATTGTTGAATAAAATACATTTATATTTGAATAAATAATATTTTTTTTAAATAGGGAAATGGCAAACAATTCAATTGTTGGTGAATTACCAAATAATCTTTCCGAGTTAAAAAATTTAGAAATATTGTAAAAATAAAAAAAAAATATCATTATATTATTATACAATTATACTATTTAGATATTTAAGTTTTATGTATTTATTTAGATAAAATAGTATAACAGAATTAAAATATATATATATATTATTTTATATTTATTCAAATAAAAATAGGGATCTTAGTGGTAATTGTTTGGAAGATAATGATGCTAACACCAAACTTAATATTAAAGAATTGTAAATATAATTTGTTTTTAATTTTATTTTTATTTTTATATTTTTATTTTATTATATTTTATTCAATCTGTACTTTATATTCATATTTCAACTATTTATTTATTTTATTTTATTTTATTTTATTTAATTTTATTTTATTTTATTTTATTTTATTTTATTCAATCTGTACTTCATATTTATATTTCAACTATATATTTTATTTTATTTTATTTTATTTTATTTTATTTTATTTTATTTTATTTTATTTTATTTTATTTTATTTTATTTTATTTTATTTTATTTTATTTTATTTTATTTTATTTTATTTTATTTTATTTTATTTTATTTTATTTTATTTTATTTTATTTTATTTTATTTTATTTTATTTTATTTTATTTTATTCAATCTGTACTTTACATTTATATTCTACTATTAATTTTATTTTATTTTATTTTATTTTATTTTATTTTATTTTATTTTATTTTATTTTATTTTATTTTATTTTATTTTATTTTATTCAATCTGTACTTTACATTTATATTCTACTATTAATTTTATTTTATTATATTTTATTTAATTTGTACTTATATTTATATTACTATTTGTTTAATTATTTTTATTTTATTTTTTGCAGTTTAAAAAAAAGTTTAATAATAATTTTAATATTATGTTTTATATATATATATATATATGCATTTAAGAAAATTAACTAATGCAGATTCATGTATTAATAAGAATAAAGAAGAAAAGGACCTTGGCAATAATACGTTTATCAAAGTCTTCACTATTATAATGTTTGTAAGTAATTAATTAGTGATTAACAAATTTTAAAATATAAGGTATATATAAAATTATTAGAGTTTAAAAGAGAAATAAAAGTAAAATATCTTAATATAACTATTGTATTATAATTTAAATTAAGTTATCATGAATTAATTAATTAATTAATTTATAATAATAATAATAAAACTATAATTGAATATTCAAATATTAAAAAATAAAATAAAAATAAGATAGAAATTAAATACAAAAAATAAATAATTTGAATATAAAATAAAAAATTGAATGAAATGAAATGGAATAATAATAATTATTTATTTATTTATTTATTTATTTATTTATTTATTTATTTATTTATTTATTTATTTATTTATTTATTTATTTAACTTATAAAAACTAAATTATAGTAATAAAAAATTAATAAACTTTTTTTTTTGTTTTTTTTTCATAGATATTTACAATTGTTTCTATTTTGGAAGGAATTTGTATAGGTACATGTATATGCCATGAACAAGTCACACTGGGAATCTGTTTTACTATATTCATTTTATTTAATTTAATTTTTTATCTTATCGTTTTCGGATGTCTTCTCATTGGTATTTATAAGGTAAAATCATTATGAATTAATAAACATCATATAATAATAATAATAATAATAATAATAATAATAATAATAATAATAATAATAATAATAATAATAATAATAATAAAACAACAAATTTAATTAAAAATGATTAAAAAGAATAATAAAAGAAATAATGATAATACATAATTAAAAAAAATTCTTAAAATAACATATAATTTAAAAAATAATAATTAATTAATTAATTAAAATTTCTTTTTGATTATTAATTATAATAACTATATATATTATTTTCAAAATTTACAAAAAAATTATAATAATAATGTAATAAAATAAAATAAAAAAATAATTGGTAAATTATCTTACATGTTAGTATTTAAATATGGTTACCTTGTAATATTAGTTTTAAATGTTATGGATCGCTTATGTTCTTGGACTTCAACAAGTGAAAATGAAAAAAATAAGAAAACATGTACAAATTTATGTTGTAGTATATTCATTCTTATAATCCATGTAAGTCTTTATAATTATATTATTTATAATTAAATCTAATCCTATTTTTTTATCTAATAAAACTTTTTTTTAAAAAAAAACTATATAAATGTAGATCGTTTATTACGTTCTTGTAATAAATTATATTAGTAACTATGAAGCTTATTTGAAAAATTAATAAAATAATATTTATTTATTAGAAAAAAGAAAAAATTAAAATAAATATATGAATAAAAAAAAATAGAAATAATTTTATTTAATATTTTTTAATTCAGAACCCAAAAAAAAAATAAAAATAACAATAAAAAAATAAAAAAATAAAAAAATGAAAAAAAAAAAAAAAAAAAAAAAAAAAAAAAAAAAAAAAAATAAAGTAAAAAAGATAAAGCAAAAAAAAATAAAATAAAATAAAATAAAAGATTAAAAATAAAGATATACTAAAACACTTATTATTAATAAGAATAGGATACTCGAACAGAATAGTATAAAATATATATCTATATCTATATATATTTATACAAAATATAATAAATACTATTAATTATAAATTTACTAATAATACAAACAAAAACAAATATTATTAATATCTATAATAAATATTTCTATAAATACGAATTACTATTTGAATTTCTTTTATAATACAAAACTTAAATTTTATTATAACTAATAATAGTATCAATATGATAATTTTATTTCTAATACGCTTATCAATAAGAAAATATTATATTAATATATTAATATATAAATATCTTAAATAAAAATAAAAAATTCTTCAAATAAAAAATAAAATAATATTTTTTTGACATTTACATTTCATTTATTTTTTTAAAACTTTTTTTTTATTTTTAATTTATTTTATTTTATTTTATCTTATTTTATTTTATTATATTTTATTAATACATCATATTTTACATGTTAGAATTAATATGTATAGATTATTATTATTTTTAAAAAATAATTTTATTTTTTATAAATAATACTAATCTATTAAAGTATATTTTATTTTATTTTTTATTTTAATTTTATTACTTATCCCTTGAACAAATAAAATTTCTTATTTCTTATTTAAAACATAAATTTATTATTTATATATATATATATATTTTTCCAATCTGTATCTATTAGTCTCTTTAAAGCATGGAAATAGTAAGGTAGTCACAACACTACATTTCAATAGTGGGAAACAGAGACAAATAAATGAACTACTTTTCAAAGGTTCATCTGAGTCACCTGTTCCTTAAATTGTGGGGTTGACAGATTTCTTAATGAGCGTAATACCTATCATAAGTAGTTCGTTTGAGCTATTATTTGATAGGTATTCCAAAATACCAAACTTAACCAAGAGCGTCGATATCGTACTGATAAGGTGATAATACAGGATCATCATCTATTTCTACGAAGGGTGAATCTCACCTTGTAATTCAATAAATGATGAATCCGGGGAGAGTTTAGTGGACACCATACTATCTATTTTAAACATGTTACTTCTCGGTTTTATTATTTTTTTATTTGTTAGGAAGGGAAAACTCCCGCATAGTACAATTTGCCGAAATACATAGTATTTTTGAGCTCTTTTATTTTTTTATTTTTTTTAACTTTTATTTTTATTTTTAATTTCAAATGTAATTTTTACCTACATGTATTTTTTTTTTTTAGTAAAATTAATGAATTTATGGAAGTGTATTTTCTTGCCTGTCTAAGAAAAAAAAACTTAAAGATATATTTTAATTAGGGAAGCAGGAGTGTTGAATTTTGGAATGTGGCATATAAAAAGTATAATTTATTATATATGAGTAAGCCACATACTTATTTATTTATTTATTATTGATTTATTTTTTATTAAACATCAAATATATAGTTGAATAAATTATAAATAATATGAAATTATTATATTTATTTAATATTATGAAATATTATTAAAATATTATTAAGAAGTTCCATATATTAAAATATTACATTATTAATTATTTATAATATACATTTTAAAATAATTTTACATATATACATGTGGTTATATATTATATAATATAATATCCCACGAATACTTATACATATATTTTATATTTATATGATATACAACTCTAACTATTGTTGGGATTTATTTATTAAATTTAATAAAGTATTATTTACTTATTCATTTAATTTTATTATTAAGATTACAAAATTTTATTCATGTCAAATAATTATACTTGGCTATACATATAAAACTATCTAACAACTTTCTTAACACACTAAATTACACTTCTCTTAATTCAGAGAAATACTTTATTTTTATGCTATTTAGTTATAATTAATTATTTAATTAGTTGTTCTTGTGATTAAAATTAACTATTTAATGAATTCTTTATATCACGTATTATAAATATTAATAATTATTATTTAAGGAAATAGTTAATAACAATATAAATATAAATATAAATATAAAATAATAAGAATATAATTAAAACATTACTTTATATTATAAAATTTATTATTAATTGTAAGTATATTTAATATTTAGAAAGCAAGCCACATATTAAAAATATTATCTAAAATCATTAGATTTAAATTTGATTTATGACATTAATTTATGTTTGAACAATAAAAACTATTTTATATTAATTAAAGTTTGAATAATAAAAATTATTTTATATTAATTAAGGTTTGAATATTTCATTTTATATCAGATATTTATAATTATCTATCATTAACAATTTTAATTTATTAATTATATTTTAATTTTATATTAACTATATTAAATTTACTTCTTACATTTCATTTAAATCAATACAAAAAAATGTTTTTTTTTTTTTTGGGTACAAAATTCTAAAAATGTTGTTTTTTTATTTTTTCCAAAAAAAAGAAATATTAAAATATTAAATATATTAAAATTAATTTTCCATTATTACCAAAAAGACATATAAAGTTGTTAAATAGTTCAGATTCTATATTTATTATTGGGAGAAGTTTTATTTATTTATTTATTTATTTATTTATTTATTTATTTATTTATTTAGTTAGTTAGTTAGTTAGTTAGTTAGTTATTTATTTACTTATTTATTGATATAATTTATTTACATAAATATATTTTTATTTATTCATTTATTTATCTATTTATTTATTTATAATTTAATTTCAATGCACCATTTATTTTTAATGGCTTGTAAAATTTTTTGTTAAAGTCATAAAAAATTTTAATATACTTATATGTAAAAAAAAATAAATATATAAATAAATAAAGAATAATACAAGTACAAGTATATAAAATAAAATTAAATAAAATAAAATAAATATTGAATGTAATAACATTAAATTACAAGTATATAAAAAAAATAAAATAAATATTTATTATTATTTTTTAATAAAGAATATTAAAGATAATTTACTTGTAAAAATAAAATGTTTTATTTAATTATATATGTTAGAAAGTAAAAAAAATCATTTATATTTAATGAGATTATTAACAATCAATAATATTGTTTTATTTATTAAATTACTTCATTAATTGAATATAATAAAAAATTTTTATTTCTAAAATATCGATCTTTAATATTCTTTAATAAAAAATAATAATAATAGATATTTATTTTATTTTATTTCATTTACTTGTATTTTTATATTATTACATTCAATATATATTTTATTTTATTTTATTTTATATACTTATATTATTACATTCTTTATTTATTTTATTTTATTTTATTTTATATACTTATATTATTATATTCTTTATTTATTTATTTATTTATATATTTATTTTTTTTACATTGTATTAAAATTTTTTTTATAGCCTTAACAAAAAATTTACAAGCCATTAAAAATAAATGGCGTATTGAAAATTTGTATTATAAAAATTGGCAAAATGTACTACATTCCTTATTAATTTATTTTTATGTAATTATTAATAAAATAATTTATTAATAATTAAGGTTTTATTTTCATTTCATATCTTTTCCTTGAATATGTTGGAAGCAATAATCTTTTCAATTAAAACATTTATAAATAAGAATTTTTCCTTTCTGACTCATTTTATCCAATGAAATTCAAATGTTAATTTAAAATTAATTAAAATTAATTATATTAAATAAAATAAATTAAATTAAATAATAATAAAAACAGCAAGCATAAAAAAAAAAAAATAAAAAATAAAAAAAAATGAAAAATAAATAAATAAAAGAGAAAAGAACGTCCAAATAATTTCTTTTTTTAAAAATTAAAAAAATAAAAATAAAAATAAAAATAAAAATAAAAATAAAAATAAAAAAAAAAATAATTAGTGATTAGCAATATCTTTTTTAATATAAAGATAATAATTCTTTAAATAAAAATTTGTAATTTGTTATAATTTAAAAAAAAATAATAATAATAATTAAAATTTAAATCAAAAATACTTCTTTAATAGGAACAAAATAGATTAAAAATAAAAATTAAAAACAAATTCTATTAGAATTAATACAAATTAAAAAATTTTTATTGATTAAAATAAAATAATATATTAAAAATGAAATATCGTAATTTAATTTCAGTTGTTTTCATTTTAATTTTTGGCCTATTCGAAACTATTTCTGGAAAGGCCGTTCCCAATGACTGTATAGTAATAGAAGAAGTCATAAATACAATAGGAAATGATCTTCAAAAATCATATAAAAGCAAAACTTTAAATAGCTGTTGTGATTTTTCTCAAATTATCTGTCAAGACTTTAATGACCAAACTGCAATTACTGAAATGTAAATATTAATTTTTGATAATAATTTTTACCATTAATAATTGATATTAATAATTAGAATTAATTATTGTAATTAAAATTAATATTTATAATTGATATTATAAATTATTAATATTATTATTATTTTACTCTTTACAAATATATTTAATATATTTATATTTTTTTTTATTTATTATTGCATTCATTTTTACTTCTTTTAAATTTTTTATTATTTCATTATTTTATTTTATTTCTATTTTTTTTTTTTTTTTTTTTTTTTTGTATTTTTTTTTTTGTTATTTGTTATATTAATAATAAAATAAATTATGAATATATATATATATATATCAATATTTATTATAGTAAATTTAATAATTATAAAAATCTTTCCAATCAAGATATGGAAAAAAATATTTCTCAATTTGCTAAATTACCACATTTAACTACTTTGTAACTAATATATA
>JACVTC010000052.1:947500-985000 GCA_016946835.1 Neocallimastix lanati (nom. inval.) | reverse complement strand
TTTATTTTATTTTATTTTATTTTATTTTATTTTATTTTATTTTATTTTATTTTATTTTATTTTATTTTATTTTATTTTATTTTATTTTATTTTATTTTATTTTATTTTATTTTATTTTATTTTATTTTATTTTATTTTATTTTATTTTATTTTATTTTATTTTATTTTAAAAATTATTTTTATTTATAATCATTTTATATTAATTTTAACATAATAATTTTAAATTATAATATATATATAAATATAAATATATATATTTAAGATATTTATATAATGCGGATTCATGTACTAATAAAAATAAAAAAGAAAAGGACATTGGTGGTAATAATAAAACATATATCAAATACTTTACTATTTTTATGATTGTAAGTAATTTATTAATGATTAACAAATTTTAAAATGCATGATATATATAAATTTTAATGGAGTTTAATATGGAAATAAAAAACAGTAAAATATCTCAATTATTACAAATATTGTTTTATAATTAAAACTTAGTTATCATGAATTAATTAATAAATTAATTAATTAATTAATAATAGTAGTTGAATAATTAAATATTTTAAAAATAAAATAAAAATAAAATAAAAATTAAATGACAAAAAATAAAAAATTATATTTTTAAAAACGAAATAAAAATTGAAAGAAATGAAATCGAATAAAAATAATAATAATAATTAAATTTAAAAACTAGATTTTAGTAATAATGAAATAGCAAACATTTTATTTTTTATATTAATTTATTTCATAGATATATGTATCTTTTATATTGGTTATAACTTGTATAGTAGCAATTATGTTCCTAAGAGAAAATATCCAATTTGGAGTCTGTATAACTTGCTATATTTATGAAATTTTCTTTTTGGGAAGTCTTCTCAGATATATTTATAAGGTAAAATAATTATAAATTAATTAACATTATAAATAATAATAATTATAATAATAATAATAATAATAATAATAATAATAATAATAATAATAATAATAATAATAATAATTAAAAAGAATAATGAAAGAAATAATAATGATAAAACATAATTAGAAAAATTCTTAAAATAACATATATAATTTAAAAAATAATAATTAATTAAATAATTAAAATTTCTTTTTGATTATTAATTATAATTAATATCATTAATAATAAATATTAATAAATATTAATATATATTATTTTTAAAATTTCAAAAAAAAATATATAAATAACAATGCAATAAAATAAAATAAAAAATAATTAGGGAAGATTACTTTTCATGCTAATATTTAAATATGGTTACATTACAATACTAATTTTAGCTATTATTAATTTTATTGACGCATTTGCATCAAAAAGTGAAAAAGAAAATTGTAGTTATACTTGTGGAAAAGTAACTACGAGGACATTCAATCTTATAATCAAAGTAAGTCTTTATAAATATATTATTTATAATTAAATCTATTCCTATTTTTTTATCTAATAAAACATTTTTCTTTTTTTTTTCTTTTTTTTTTTTTTTTAATACTATATAAATGTAGGGAGTTTATTACTTTCTTGCAATAAAATACATTAATAGCATTGAAGATTAATTGTAAAATTAATAAAATAATATCTATTCATTAGTACGAAGAAAAATTTAAATATGAATAAATAGAAAAAAAAAAAGAATAGAAATTATTTTATTTAATATTTTTTAATTAAGAACCCAAAAAAAAAAAAAATAAAATAAAATAAAATAAAATAAAATAAAATAAAAATAAAATAAAATAAAAATAAAATAAAATAAAATAAAATAAAATAAAAAAAAAAAAAAAAAAAAAAAAAAAAAGCAAAAAATATAAAGCAAAAAAGATAGAACAAAAAAATAAAATAAAATAAATAATAGAATATAAATATAATTAAAGTACAGATTGAATAAAATAAAATAAAATATAATACAATATAATATAATAAATTAAAATAAAATAAAATAAATAATAGAATATATATAAAGTACAAATTGAATAAAATAAAATAAAATAAAATAAACAGTGAAGTAATATAAAAGAGTAAAGTATTAATAAAATAAAATAAAATAAAGCAAAATAAAATAGAATAGAATAGAATTAATAGTAGAATATATATATAAAGTACAGATTGAATAAAATAAAATAAAATAAAATTAATAGTAGAATATATAAAGTACAGATTGAATAAAATAAAATAAAATAAAATTAATAGTAGATATATAAAGTACAGATTGAATAAAATAAAATAATATAAAATAAAATATTAATAATAAGGATATACTAAAACATTTATTATTAATAAGGATAGGATACTTGAATAGAATAGTATATATAATTATACGCAATATAATAAATACTATTAATTATAAATATACTAATAATACAAACGAAAACAAATATTATTAATATTTATAAATATTTCTATAAATATGAATTACTATATGAATTTCGTTTATAATACAAAACTAAAATTTTATTATAACTAATAATAATATCAATATGATAATATTATATCTAATACGTTTATCAAAAATAAGAAAATATTTATATTAATATATTAATGTATAAATATCATAAATAAAAATAAAAAATTCTTCAAATAAAGAATAAAATAATATTTTTTTGGTTTTTACATTTCATTTATTTTTTTAAAACTTTTTTTTTTTTATTTTTAATTTATTTTATTTTATTTTATCTTATTTTATTTTATTTTATTTTATTAATACATCATATTTTACATGTTAGAATTAATATGTATAGATTATTATTATTTATAAAAAATAAATTTAATATATTTTATTTTATTTTTTATTTTTATTTTATTGCTTAACACTTGAACAAATAAAATTTCTTATTTCTTATTTATTTCGTATATATATTATAAAAGATAATTTATTAATTAATATAAATTTATTATTTATATATATATTTACTTCCAATCTATATCTATTAGTCACCTTCAATGCATGGAAATAGTAAAGTAGTCACAACACTACTATATGCTTTCGCAAAGGTGGATATTATCCCTACTGAGAGTGTTGCATTTAGGAATGTGATATTCTATAAAAACAAAGGTACATCAGTAAACCGTTTATGTAATAGTGGCTTAATTTTTATTAAATAATTAAATATATAATTTTTTATTTAATTATATTAAATATTTAATATTAATATTTAATTTTAAAGATATATTTTAATATTTTTTGTTAAAATGATAATAAAATATTTATTAATATTTATTTTAAAGATATATTTTAATTAGGGGAGCGTGGAATGTTGCATTTCGGAATATATAAACTTATTTCAAAGTAATTTTAATATATTATATTTCTTAAAATAAAGTATTTCTAAATTTATTAGTTAAAGTACCATTCAAATATTTAGTTAGTCTATCAGCTGGATTATATTTAGATTTTTTATACAATAAATCTATTTTATTTTCTTTTACTAATTCTCTAATTTTGTGATATTTTAAGTCTATATGTCTTATGTCTTGACTTGGTATTAATTGTTTCATTCTTAGTATTATATATTACAGCTTTATTATCGATTTAAATTGTTATACATCTAGTATTAATATTTAATTCATTTAAAAATTTTTTAATCTATAAACATTTAAGATCGTACTCGTTAAGGCTATAATACTCGCTCTCAGCTATTGAAAACGGTGCAGAACCCATTAAAATTAAGAAACCAGTTGTTGACCTTTTTTGTTCTTTCATCACCACCTAATTCAGCATCAACAAAAGTATTTGAATTAATATTTTTAGTAAACTTTAATCCATAATATTTTGTCCTATTTAAATATCTAAAAATTTTCAAGACGTTAAACCAATCTTCATAGAGAGGTTTCTAATTCTTTCTAGAAGCTTTACTAGTAGCAAACATTATATTTGGTCTAGCAAGATATAATAAGCATCCAACTGCCTTCATATATAATTTTTGATTAAATTTTTTCTTACTAACCTTTTCATTTTTATAATACATCATATTTGATATTTCATTATGATTTCCTATTTTAAATTCATCTAATATTATATCTACATTTTGATATTGATGTAATATATAATAATCATTACATTTAACAAATTTTATTTCTATTATGAAATCTATTTCACCAATATCACTCAATTCATATTATAAAAATATGGAAGCCGAATTAAAAAATATTGGATGTAGTAAAAATGATATCATCGAAAATTGGTTTAATTGTTTAATTAGATTGAATAATGAAATCATTAATTTTAATAAATCCAAATAAAAATAATTATTAAATCCTTTCAATATCATAATTACAATTAATTGATAATTAGATTTTTTTATTTAATAAGAAATTCAATATTGAAATTTATTTAATATTTATTGATTGGTTTAGCTTAAAAAATTTTTAAAAAAAATTTTTTTATAAATTTATTTTAAATATTTTTTACTTTATTAAATAAAATTAAAAGATGTCTTTATTATTATATATTAGTATTGTAAAATATTAAAAATATGAATATATTGCATTTCGCCTTATTTTTATTTTATATAGTAGTAAATAAATAAATAAATAAATAAAAAAATTTTATAAAATAAACAAAATATTAAATTATTATATTTTTTAAAAATATTTATTGTATATTTCATATTTTTAATAAATATTTCAAATATACATTTTAAATATTTATAATGATATTTATGTATTATGATAAAAATATAATACTTATACAAATATAATAAACTAATAAAAAGAACTTTACTATTTTTACAAATAGTAAAGTTTTTTAAGAGTGCTTGATAGAAATAATTTAAAATATTAATTATTTCCTTTTATAAATATAATATAAATATCTAAAATAACTTATTATTTAATAGTAATTTATGTTTAAAAATGTTATTTTTAATATTAGTATTACTTTGAAAAAATTTTAATTTAATATTTATAATTAAATTTTCAATTAATCTATTAAGTTAAACATAATGTTCCTGAGTAAAAAAGATTTTTGTAAAATATAAATTTTAATTAAAATATTTGATAAAAAATATTAAAAAGGAAATAATAATTTTAAAATGAATATTTAAAAATAAAATAAAAAAAAATAAAGAATATAATAATATAGAAGTACAAATATATAAAATAAAATAAAATAAATAGTAGAAATATAAATATAAAGTACATATTGAATAAAATAAAATAAAATAAAATAAATAGTAGAATATGTATATAAAGTACAGATTGAATAAAATAAAATAAAATAAAATAAAATAAAATAAAATAAAATAAATAGTAGAATATAAATATATATATAAAGTACAGATTGAATAAAATAAAATAAAATAAAATAAAATAAATAGTAGAATATAAATATATATATAAAGTACAGATTGAATAAAATAAAATAAAATAAAATAAAATAAAATAAAATAAAATAAAATAAAATAAAATAAAATAAATAGTAGAATATAAATATATATATAAAGTACAGATTGAATAAAATAAAATAAAATAAAATAAAATAAAATAAAATAAAATAAAATAAATAGTAAAAATATGAATATAAAGTACAGATTGAGTAAAATAAAATAAAATAAAATAAAATAAATAGTAAAAATATGAATATAAAGTACAGATTGAGTAAAATAAAATAAAATAAAACAAAATAAAACAAAATAAATATGAAATATAATAAAATAAAAAAATTATTTGAATTATAATAAAAATACAAGTATTAATAAAAATAAAATAAAATAAAATAAATATTTGAATTATAATAAAAATACAAGTACTAATAAAATAAAATAAATATTTGAATTATAATAAAAATACAAGTACTAATAAAATAAAATAAATATTTGAATTATAATAAAAATACAAGTACTAATAAAATAAAATAAATATTTGAATTATAATAAAAATACAAGTACTAATAAAATAAAATAAATATTTGAATTATAATAAAAATACAAGTACTAATAAAATAAAATAAATATTTGAATTATAATAAAAATACAAGTACTAATAAAATAAAATAAATATTTGAATTATAATAAAAATACAAGTACTAATAAAATAAAATAAATATGTGAATAATAATAAATTGCAAGTATCAATAGAAATAAAATAAAATAATGTAAAATAAATAAATATGCAGTGAAATAATAATATATAATATGATAAAATAAAATAAATAAGATATTGATATGAAATTAATATAAAAACTGAATTTAGCAACAAATAAATTATATAATAAAGTAAATGATATAGCATATATATATGTTAACATGAATTTTATTATAATTTTTACAGTATTTTAAATAAATGTAAATTATTATATTTCTATATAATAAACAAACTTTATAGCTAAAAAAAATAGTATAAAAAAAAAATAATATTAAATATTATTATTAAATAAATAAATGAATAAATTAATAAATAAATAAAAATTTTCAGAATATGGCGAATGTAAATTATCATTCTTTTTAAAATATATCACATTTTAAATATTTTTAATAATTATTTTTTCAAAGAAATTATATGTGCCATTTTATTTTAATTTTTTAAATATTATTTTCATAAATAAAAATTTATAAAAAATAATGTAAGCCACATTCCGAAATGAAATTTTATGTAAAAATATTTAAAGCCACATTACGAAACGCACCACTCTCGTCCAAAACGCCAATTTTTCACGTGATATATCAAATTTTGAGGCTTTTTAAATTAATAGTTATATGATACTATTTTGTTGTATTATTAATTTGTAATTTTTTTCTTAAAACTTATTAAGTGAATAATTAAATAAATTATAATGGTTAGATAAAAATAAATATTTTTTTACAAAAAAAAAAAATAAAATAAAATATTCAAACAATTAAAAGGTTTATTTAAAAAAAAAAAAAAATATTAATAAAATACTTTAACAATTATATAGATTTATTTATTTAAAAAAAAATATTAATAAAATACTTTAACAATTATATAGATTTATTTATTTAAAAAAAATATTAATAAAATACTTTAACAATTATATAGATTTATTTATTTAAAAAAAAATATTAATAAAATACTTTAACAATTATATAGATTTATTTATTTAAAAAAAATTAATAAAATATATAAACAACTATTAATAAAATACTTTAGCAATTATATAGATTTATTTATTTAAAAAAAATATTAATAAAATACTTTAACAATTATATAGATTTATTTATTTAAACAACTATTAATAAAATATTTAAACAACTATTAATAAAATACTTTAGCAATTATATAGATTTATTTATTTAAAAAAAAATATTAATAAAATACTTTAACAATTATATAGATTTATTTATTTAAAAAAAATATGAATAAAATACTTTAACAATTATATAGATTTATTTATTTAAAAATAAAAATTAATAAAATATTTAAACAATTATTAATAAAATTAATTATAAACATTAATAATAAAATATAAAAATATAAAAATATATTATTGATATTAATAATAAAGTATAAAAATATAGGATTATTTATTTTAAAAAAAATATTAATAAAATATTTAAACAATTATTAATAAAATAAATTATAATAATAAAATTATAGAATATTTATTTAAACTACATAAATTTTATCAAGTATATAAACATTTTAACTTTTTAATAATTATAAAATTTTAATTAATAAATTTAATTAAGTTTTTGTATGAAAGAATTTTAATGATTTTTTCTTTTGGAAATTCCTCTGTCATTTCATAATTATTTATTATTAAATAATATTTATAAAATATTATTTAAATTAGTTAAACATTCAAACCACAATTTAGTAAGATCACTTCTATCATATTTAATATTAATTAACTTGGCTTCTTTATTTTTGTATTTTTCAATTAAGATATTAATTTCATCAGTTTTTGTTTTTATTTTTTTTTTCATTCTCCAAATTCCTTTTATTTTCATTTGGTAATCATAATATGATAAATGTTCCTGTTCTTTTAATTTATTTATTAATTCATAAAAATTTGGTTTCATTGGAAATAGTTTATTTAAAGAATTATTGAGTGATTCTGAAGCATTATTGGTTATATGTTCAATATTATTATAATAATTCCAACTTTTCATATCGTAACCAATTAAATATGTTTCATAAAAATATTCTAAAAATTTTAAAAATTGACAAGAATTTTTTTCAATGGATTTAGTTTTAATTAATTAATGAAAAAATATCCATTATGTATTCAGGGTTGATAAATGGTAAGTTTGAAATTCCTTTGTAATAATTAAATATTTTTTCATCATCGTTCACTTCATTACGGCACAGTTCATTTTTTTTAATTTCTAATAAATTTTTATAATGCCAAATACAGTATTTAATATTTATATTAGGAAATATTTTTTTAACTGCTTTGGATATGCCTTTTTCAAAATCGCAATGTACATTTTTTGGTTCAGTTATAATATTATTATTAGAATTTTGTTTTAATTTATTGAATAACATTTTATATGTTTTTTGCTTTTTATTTCTTAATATTGCATAAGAAGTAGTATAAAAACTATTCAATTCTTTAACGTAAGTTCTAGTAATAAACACTTGTTGACTAAATTTAGGTGCGATATAAAAAGTACCATCCACAAATATATCATTATTATATTTCTTAAATAATTTTGCTTGAAAAGGGGATTGAAAAATTACTAAATCAGAATTTTTGAATATCATAAAATCTTCATTTCGTTCAGTTTTATAATATTCAGATTCATTAGGAATTTCATTAAAAGTTGTTACATTGGATGGTAGTTTTTTATTAATACTTCTTAATATTAGAGTTTTAACTGAAATATATTCTGGACACGGATATATAAATCCCATTTCTTTAGAAATTTCATTATATAGTCTTTTTCGTTTTATATCAAAAGGATTTGAATGTTTTTTAATTTCATCTTTAATTTTATGTTTCATTACAAATAGGGATACACTATATTCCTTTCCAGGATAATTATGTAAACTCTCATATTTTAAGATTTCTTTCTCATTATTTAAAATAATAAAAGATTTACATTTATTATTTTTTTTATATTCGGTACATTTATAAACTCTTGAATTATCTTTCCTTGAATGTGAAAAATTAAATTTATATTGTTTATTAATAATGATTTGTTCTTCTCCTTTATTAGACTCACTTATATAAATAGTTATGTTTTCTTCCATTTATAAAATTTAATATATAGTTTTTAATTATATCTTTTAAATTATTATATTAATTATCTAAATATTATTTTTTAATATTAATTCTGAACAATTAAATATTCAATTTTTTTTAAAAGATAAAAAGTATTTTAATTATTTCTTTTTCTTTAATTTTTTTAAAAAAAAAAAACAGATACATAAAGTATATATGAAAATATTTTAATTTTTATTATTTAAAAATAAATTATTTATTTAATGTATATAAAAAAAATTTAATTATTTATTTATTCTAAATTAATATTAATTATTTTTTTTAATATATACTAATAAAGAATTTATGAATTAATTAATTATTTTATTTATATTATAATCTAATTAAATTATTAACTTTTAAGTCTTTTTAAAACAACAAATATATATAGCATTTTTTAGCATATAAAGTAGAACTGGGCTTTCTACTGGTTGTTATGTGGCGACTTAATAATCATCTGGTGTCCGGCCAACCCCTGCTGGTATCTATTCTTGATCTAATTTTCCCGATAGTGTTTGGAAAAAGGGTAAAGGGGTTATAATGGCATAATTTCAGGTAAGTATTAATTCCGCTCCTACCATTATTGGATTGCCACGTATTTAATTTCTATATTTGATCACCCATGGCATCCTAGTGTAGTTGTATAGCCTATACTGTGAGGGTTACGAGTTCAATTTCTATAGGATAACACGGATGTTATTTGGCAAGACATGTCTACTGGAGCTACCTCTGCTTAGGAATTTGGAGCGCCGACGTCGTACTGATATAGTATAAGATATATATACCAAAGTATATATGTTCTTTACAAGCCCATATATATAATATGGGATAGACATGTGAATTCATATGTGTAAAAAACCTATTTATATATCTCTACAAAACGGTTGCTGTAATATATAAATAGTAATTGAAATGTGAACAACAAATTTTAATTTTTGAAATTTCAATTTACAGCTATAATTTAAGTCTTATAAAAATATTATTTTGTAATTTTTATTATTATTTAATATTTTATTTATTTATAAATTATATATAAAATAAAAGGTTTAATTCTATTATTAAGATGTTATAATAACAACTAAAGTTTTAGTTATAATATAAAAAATTAATATTTTAAATAATATTAATTTAAATATAAATTTATAAAATAAAATTTTTTAATAATAAAATATAAAAATATTATATTGATATTAATAATAAAATATAAAAATATAAAAATATAAAAATATAATATTAATAGAAAAATATAAAAATATAATATCAATAATAAAATATAAAATATAAAAATATAATATAAATATTAATAATAAAATATAAAAAATAAGGTTATAAGGAAAATAATTATTTATCATTTTCCTTATAACATGATTGTCAAAAAAAAAAAATTATATAAAAATATTTTATTTTTTATTGACCTTTTTAATTTTTATTTATTTATTTATTTACTTATTTATTTATACATTTATTTCTTTTTTACTTAAAATTATATTAAATTTTATGGCGTAATAATATAATTTTAAAAGCCACAAATAAATAGATGGCTTATTAAAATTTCAAAAAAAAAAATTGGCGAAATGGACCACATTCATATTTTATAATAACTATTGTTGGGATTTATTTATTAAATTTAAAAAAGCATTATTTACTTATTCATTTAATTTTATTATTAAGATTCACATAAATTTATTCAAGTCAAATAATTATAATTGGCTACACATTTAAAACTATCTAACAACTTTCTTAAACACTCAATTGCACTTCCTTAATTCAGAGAAATGTTTTATTTTTATGCTATTTTAATTATAATCAACTATTTAATTAGTTGTTCCTATGATTAAAATTAACTATGTAATGAATTTTTATATTAAGTATTATAAATATTAATAATTATTATTTAAGGAAATCACTAATAACTATATAAATATAAATATAAATATAAAATAATAAGAATATAATTAAAACATTGCTTTGTATTATGAAATTTATTATTAATTATAAGTATAATTAATATTTAGAAATCAAGCCACATATTGAAATTGTTATAAAATCATTAGATTTAAATTTGATTTATGACATTAATTTATGTTTGAATAATAAAAACTATTTTATATTAATTAAGGTTTGAATAATAAAAATTATTTTATACTAATTAAGGTTTGAATATTTCATTTTCATTTTATATCAGATATTTTGATATACAACTCAAAAGTTCGATGTACTTTTTTTGGGATTTATTTATTAAATTTATTAATTTATTATTTATTTATTTATTTAATTTTATATAAAAACTACATATAATTAAAAAGGCTATTTAACAACTTTCTTATACTTTTAATTACAAACTAACTTAACATAATATAACTTTTACACAACAACGACGACTGCAGCCCTTCTCTTAATTCAGAGAAATGCTTTATTTTTATGTTATTTAGTTATAATTAACTATTTAATTAATTGTTCTTGTGATTAGAATAAACTATTAATAATTATTATTTAAGGAAATATTTAATAACTATATAAATATAAATATAAAATAATAAGAATATAATTAAAACATTGATTTATGCTATAAAATTTATTATTAATTATAAATATAATTGATATATAGAAATGATCTAAAACAAATATGTGTAGTAACATATTTGTATATTTAATAATTATTAAATATTAAATTTATATCTTTTGATAATAATTTTTATAATATATTATTAATTATTCATTATTATATTATAATTACTATTATAATATATATTAAATTACATATTATTTAATAATATATTAAATTATATATTTATTTTATAATTATATATTATTATATTAAAATATAATAATATTCTTATATTTAACTTTAATAGGATTCTTATTATACTATATAATATATTATTATGTATTATTTTATATTTATTTTATATTTTACATATAATATACATTTATTATTTAAATATAGATATTGTATTCTTATATATATATATAATTTATATTATATGTTTAAAATATATTTCATATTATTAAATTTTATAATTTTAAAATGTAATTTTCTTAATAATAACCAATTTCTAATAAAATTAATTTAGAAAAGGGGGTTTTTAGTTTTTAGGAAAAGTAATAATAAATTAAATAAAGATATAACTATATTATTATAATTAAAATATAGCACATAAAAGACCCATATATCAAAAATTGGTGGAGATATCGGGGATGTGCAGTAATATAGTTGTATTATTTTTATAAGTGTTTTATTAAGAGATATATTTTATTATAATTATTTTCGTGTATTAACTTATTAAGTTTAAATATAATATAAATTGAAAATTAATAATTACGCGTCAAAAAAAAAAAAAAAAAAAAAAAAAAAAAAAAAAAAAAAATTATATATATATATATTTTATTTTATTCGTATTAATTAAAGGCAGCTGGGAATTTGGACCAGGATAAAAACGAATAAGTCTTTAATTACTATTTAGATTTAGTTAATAGTGATAAGTTAGATAATTAATTATAATATTTTATTTGTAATTAAAGATAACTGGGAGTTTGAACCAGTATAAAAACGAATAAGCCTTTAATTATTAGTTATTAGTTTATTATAAAAAAAATTAAAATAGTAATAATAGTAATAAATAATTGTAATAAATAATATTAAATAGTAAAAAAAAAAAAAAAAAAAAAAAAAAAAAAAGAAAAAAAAAATAATAATAATAATATATATTTATGTAATAAATATTTTAATAGTGACTAAATTATATATTTAATTGTTATAAAATATTAAACGAGTTTTTGTTAGTTAAAAATATTATATTGTTAAACTTATTATATATATATATAAAATATTTTTTTTATCCTAAATTTTGTGAAGATGTCAGGTTCATCTACTCTTTTAATTGATCCAGTGGATAATGATGATGTTGATACTAGAACTCTACCAAGAATTGGAGGTGTTCATAAAGATGCGGAGATCTGAAAGTTTCGTATTACTGACTGGTTTAGAAGAGAGCGTATAATTACTGATGAAGGTAAATTTAGTTATATCATTGCAGCTTGTGAGGATGATATTGTTAGGGTCCTTCATTCGGAGCGAATTAAGTTGGGTCGTATTCTAACACTAGATGAGTGTGTAAATCTGATTAAAAAGAAATATTGGAGAGAAAATATGAAAGAAGACAAATTACGTCAAATTAAGAAAATTATGATCAATCCAAATGAAAGTATCTATGACTTTAATACAAGATTCTTGGAGCTATATAATCAGTTAGATTCCATAGATCAATCCGCTATTTCAGTAATTGATTATGAAAATGCCTTGAGACCTCGAAGTAAGATTTATGAAAGAGTCGCTATGGCTGAAGCTGCTGACCTCGAAACTGCCTGTAATTTAGCTGAGAAGTATGAAAGTATATTAAATGAAACGCAAGGAAATCAAGAAATGTGGAGTTCTTATGGTAATACCAGTAACTATAATGGAAGAAATAAATTTTTTAAATCTGGTAGATTAAATTCTAATAATACCTTCATGGATCAATATAATAATAATTCAAATTTTACACCATTCAATAATAATTTTAATACATTTAATAATTCAGGAAATTTTAATAGAATAAGAAGATTTAATAATTTGCCATTAAATTCACCATCTAGAGTGAATTCGAACGGTTTTAGAAATTTTAACAACAATGAAAATTTTAGAAACACAAATTTTAATGGAAACAATAGTAATAATTATAATAATAATAACAATAATGGAAATTTTAGAAATTCAAATTTTAACAATAATAGTGGTAATAATTATTATAACACTAACAATAATAGTAATATAAACCATAATTCAAACAATAATAATAATAATCCTGACAGTATGAATGATTTAACTAACCGGATGAAAAATCAAAAATTAAAACTTGTTATTTTTGTCATCAACCAGATCATGTTTTGAAAGATTGCGTTGCTTTTGCTAGGTTCCAAAGTGATCCAAATTATGAAAGTTACATTAATTCCTTATATTCTCAAAAAAACTAGATAAGGGAAGAAGGCAAACTTCCCATAATCAAATTGCCACTTCTCCAGTAATAACTACAGCAACATGGAACAATAATTATGATACAATTATTAATGCAGCAAAACGCAGTAGAGATGAAAAATATGCATCTCTACCTAATGCAAAAAGAAACTTTTAAAATAATAATAATGAAAATAATAGCAATAATAATAATAATATTAATAAAAATTTAATTAATAATAATTCAAGTAATTATAATATCAATAATGATACATCCAACTTGACTACAAATAATAATAATAATAATAGTAGTAATAATAGTAATAATATAAATAATAATAATAATAAAAATAATAAAAATAATAATAAAAATGACACATTGGAAAACAAAATTGACATAGATTCAATGGAATTAAATGTACCTGCATTTAATATTAGTAATAAATTTTACAATAAAAATAACAGTACAAAAATATTGGAACAAAATAATAAGAAGGAAAAAACTACAAGGGTAGGCCAAATCATTAAATTATTAGATGGTATTGAACCTTATGATATTATAGAAGAATTACGAAATACTTCAGCAAATATTACTTTGGCTCAATTAATAGGTATAAGTAGTGCCCTACGTTCAGATATCACTAAAAGTTTTAAAAAGGTAAGAACTGAGGATAATGATGCAGTGGTAGGATGTGCAGAATATCATAATGATATAGAAGAATTTGAAATAGTAAATAATCCTACCCATTGCTACGCTACAAGAGAAATTCAAGAACACGATATCTCTATAGTCAATGGTACAGTTAATGGTCATTCTGCTGCTGTATTAATTGATGGTGGTAGTAATACAAATTTGGTAACCAGGAATTTTCTAAATAAAAATATTAAAAATTATACCATAATTGGTTCTACTTCTGGTAGAGTGCATCAGGCATTATCTAATATGGAAGAACGTGTTTATGAAATGGTAGAATTAGAAGTACAAATTGGTACTCTAAAAATTAATGCAGTCTTTAGAGTATTTGAAAATGATGACTCAATATTTGATATAATAATTAATTTAAAAACACAAGCAGATTATAAATTATTAGTAGATGCAGATAGTAAATATTTATACGAAAAAAGTGGTATTAATAATGTTAATGGTGTGTTTACCTTTAGTGCGGTCCCATTGGTCCCTTTGGAAGATGTGCATGAACTTCATACACAGTGTATGTTTTGCTATATATTAGAGAATAATACTAGTATTAATAATGCAATTAGTACCAATAAAATTAATACAACTAATAAAACTAAAATTTTGGAAGAATTAATCAGCAATATGGATATCAAAGATGAAAATTTTAAAAATGAAATTAAATCCATATTAACTTCATATTCAGATGTAAATTATTTAGAACCATCCAAATTGCTACCTCACCATATTGAATTACTAGAAGGTAGCAAGCCAATAAAACAAAAGGCATATAGGATCTCCCAGGAACAACTTTTAGCACTAAAAGAAGAATTAAAAAAATTAATAGACAAAGAATTAATCTCACCTTCTCATTCACCTTGGTCTTCACCTATTGTTTTAGTGCCAAAGAAAAATGGTAGATGGAGATTGTGCATAGATTATAGGTTATTAAATAAAATAACAAAAAAAGATGCTTATGCCATCCCTATAATTCAAGAAATTTTTGATGCATTAAAAGATGCATTAATATTTTCTACTATTGATCTTTTTAGTGGGTATCACCAGATACCTATGTATGAAAGCGACCAAGAAATTACTTCTTTTACAACTAAATTTGGAAATTATTACTTTAAGGTAATGCCTTTCGGATTGACTAATGCTCCGGCAACCTTCCAACGCGAAATGAATAGGATTTTCTTTGACTTAATTAATAAATGTGTTCAAATTTATCTAGACGATATTATTGTTTATTCACCATCCATTGAACAACATTTAATCGACTTAACAAATGTATTTAAAATTTTCAGAAAATTTAAATTAAAAATGAATATTGAGAAATGTCATTTTTGTTTTTTTGAATGGAGGCTTTAGGACATAAGATTTCAAACAAAGGATTATTACCACTAGAAAAGAAGATTAATGCAATAATGAAGTTGGATAATTCTTCTAATGTTACGGAATTACGTTCTTTTCTTGGAATGGTGGGTTACTATAGGAATTTTATTGAAAATAATGCTACATTAACTTCGCCGTTATGCAAATTACTAAGGAAAAATTCTACTTTTGAATGGACTAATGAGCATACTACTAGTATAGAAAAATTAAAGGAAGCTCTTTGTCAAGCACCTATTTTGTGTTATCCACGTTATGATAAACCATTTATTATACACACTGATGCTAGTTATCAGGGAATTGGTGGTGTTTTATTGCAACTATATAATGATGAAATAGAACACCCAGTATTTATATTAGTCGTTCCCTGCATAAGTCAGAACTTAATTACCCGATAACAGAGTTAGAAGGTACCGCGGCATATTTTTGTGTAAATAAATTTAAACAATATATATTAGGTAATCCGTCTCAGACAATACTGTATACAGATCATCAACCTTTAGTCCCTATCATTATGAAATGCGAACCTAATACTAGTAAACACGCTCGTTGGTGTGATTTATTCAGTCAAATACAAGTAAAAGTTGTCTACCAACCAGGGAAAAGGAATATTATTGCTGATGCATTATCTCGTATTAGAAAAAAAGAAAATATTGTAGTAAATACTATTGTTGAAGAAAATAATAATAATTTGAGAAATAATATTGAAAATAATAATAATATTGTTGATGAAAATAACGTAGAAATTATTAGTAATAACAATAATGAAAATGATCATTCGAACTTTTTGGACGAAGCCGAAAATGAAGAATATATTTCTGAATTCATGAAAAAGTTTTTAAAAGATAGAATTGTTACTATAGATGGTAAGACTTATATTAGAGATAATAATAAACTACGATTGGTAATAGACGACTACTTGGAGAAGATAAAAATTATAGGTATGGCCCACAGAACTGGACATGATGGGGTACAGAAGACGTACGATAGAATAAAACAAAATTATTATTGGAAAAATATGATTATTGATATCAAAAAGTACGTCTCTCTTTGAAAAATATGTCAATTAACCATATCTGAACCTATTCCTGGACAGATAGAAAAATTTCCATCTCCTGTGGAAGCTCCTTTTGTAAAGTTAGGATTAGATATAGTAGGTCCACTTAAACAGACTCCTAGAGGTTTTAAATACTTAATAGTATGTGTGGACTATTTTACAAGTTGGGTAGAAGCAAAGCCAACAGTTTCAGTAACTTCGCAAGACGTAACAAATTTCTTAATTGAAGTATTTAGTAGGCACGGACTTCCACAAGTTATAAATATGGATAATAGACCTCAGTTAAATTCAGATTATACCAAGATATTTTTAGATTTATATGGGATATATATTCATTTTGTTTCAGTTTATCACTCGGCTTCGAATGGACTTGTAGAAAATAGAAATAGGGAAATTGAAAAGAAACTTAGGAACTTTGTGGAAGATAATGAGAATTGGGATTTACTACTACCTTTAGTGTTATGGGCTTTACGAACATCAAAATCGTCAGTATCAGGATACTCTAGTTTCGAATTATTATATGGACGGGAAGACTTACTACCTATTGAAATTAACATTAGGAATTCTATTGAGGAACCAATTCAAAGAACTATGGATGAACTTCTTATCGAGCGATTCTTGGAACATCAACGTTGGATTAAAGAAGCTGCTAATAAAAGATTAGGAACCATTAATTATTGGAAGACTAGAAGGGAAGCTAAACAAAGTATGACAAATAAGAATAATTATAAAATTGGAGATAAAGTAAAAATAAGAAGATTTCAAAGACACAAGTTTGAACCTTACTATTCTGGACCTTATACTATAAAAGAAATAACTTGGAATACAGTAAAATTACAAGAAGATAGGACAGGAATTATACTACAACGAAAAGTTCATATTAAAAACATTTTACCATATAAAGAATAGTATACATAAATAATGATTAAACGAAAAAAATATTAATTAACACTCTCAATTTATATATTATGTATATAAAATTTTTAAATTCAAGCTAAAATTAATTTTTAAAAAAATTAATTTTAAATTTTAAAATTCAATTTCGAAATTTCAATTTCAAGATCTAATAAAAAAAAAAAAAAAAAAAAAAAAAAAAAAAAAAAAAAAAAAAAAAAAATTTATTAGTAAAAATTTTTCAAAAATTAAATTAAAAATTTAATTAAAAATTTTATCAAAATTTTTATAATTTTTTTTTTTTTTTGGATATTTAAATTTTACTAAGGAATATTTTAATAATCAAGACAGTCAATATAATATTTTCTTTAAATATGAAAATAATATTCTAGAATAAATTTATCTTATAAAAATTATTATAATGTTAATAGTCAATTTTATCTTCAATTAAGAATTCTTCTCGTATAGAGAACTATACTTAATTTCATATATAAATTGCTATCTTTGCGTGGGCAATTTTGATCTAAAACATATATGTGTAGTAACATATTTGTATATTTAATAATAATTATTAAATATTAAATTTATATCTTTTGATAATAATTTTTATAATATATTATTAATTATTCATTATTATATTATAATATATATTATAATATATATTAAATTACATATTATTTAATAATATATTAAATTATATATTTATTTTATAATTATATATTATTATATTAAAATATAATAATATTCTTATATTTAACTTTAATAGGATTCTTATTATACTATATAATATATTATTATGTATTATTTTATATTTATTTTATATTTTACATATAATATACATTTATTATTTAAATATAGATATTGTATTCTTATATATATAATTTATATTATATGTTTAAAATATATTTCATATTATTAAATTTTATAATTTTAAAATGTAATTTCTTAATAATAACCAATTTCCAATAAAATTAATTTAGAAAAGGGGGTTTTTAGTTTTTAGGAAAAGTAATAATAAATTAAATAAAGATATAACTATATTATTATAATTAAAATATAGCACATAAAAGTCCCGTATATCAGAAATCAAGTCACATGTTAAAATTGTTGTAAAATCATTAGATTTAAATTTGATTTATGACATTAATTTATGTTTGAATAATAAAAACTAATTTTATATTAATTAAGGTTTGAATATTTCATTTTATATCAATTTATAATTATCTATCATTAACAATTTTATTTATTAATTATATTTTAATTTTATATTAACTATATTAAACTTATTTCTAAACAAAAAAATGTTTTTTTTTTTTTTTTTGTGGGTACAAAATTCTAAAAATGTTGTTTTTTTTCTTTTTTACCAAATAAAGAAATATTAAAATAAAATATTAAATATATTAAAAATAACATAAATTAATTTTCCATAATTACCAAAAAAAGATATATGAAGTTGTTAAATATATGAAATGTTAAATGATGAAGTACGAAATTCAGTTAATGCAACCTCCCCAAGATAAATTTTTTATATGTTATAATTATTATAAATATTTTATTATTTATATTATACTTTTTATAATATTTAACTAAATATTTAATTTTTATTATTTTACAATAGTTTATAATTAAAGAAAATTATAAAGAGAATACTTTTTCTTTACGTTAATTCTTTGCAATTCAAAATAATTAAAAAATATAATAGTAAAAATTGCCATAATTAAAATATAGTTTATTAATAAAATTAGTTTAGTAATATTAAAATATGAATTTATAAAATTTAGTATTTAATTCTTATAAATAAATAAGTGTATGAATAAAATCCAATATTAATAAATAAATAAATTAATATAACTTCTCCCAGTAAGAGATACTGAACCAGGGGTGCTTTACCAATAAGAATTTTCCTTTCTGACTCATTTTATCCAACGAAATTCAAATGTTAATTTATATTAAATAAATTAAATTAAATAATGTTAAAAAACAGCAATTGAAGCATAAAAAAAAATAAAAATAAAATATAAAAAAAAAAAAATTAAAAAATAAATAATTAAAAGAGAAAAGAACGTCTAAATAATTTCTTTTTTTACAAATTAAAAAAATAAAATAAAATAAATAACAAATTCTATTAGAATTAATACAAATTTAAAAAATTTTATTGATTAAAATAAAATAATATAATAAAAATGAAATATCGTAATTTAATTTCAGTTGTTTTCATTTTAATCTTTGGCCTATTCGAAACTATTTCTGGAATGGCCATTCCCAATGACTGTACAGTAATAGAAGAAGTCATAAATACAATAGGAAATGATCTTCAAAAATCATATAAAAGCAAAACTTTAAATAGCTGTTGTGATTTTTCTCAAATTATCTGTCAAAACTTTAATAACCAAACTGCAATTACTGAAATGTAAATATTAATTTTTGATAATAATTTTTACCATTAATAATTGATATTAATAATTAGAATTAATAATTGTAATAAAAATTAATATTTATAATTGATATTATAAATTATTAATATTATTATTATTTTACTTTTAACAAATATATTTAATATTTATATATATATATTTTTTTTTTTATTTATTATTGCATTCATTGTTACTTCTTCTAAAATTTTGATTTATTTTATTTAATTTTATTTTTATTTTTATTTTTTATTTTTTTTATTTTATATTATCTATTATATTAATGATTAAATAAATTATTAATATAAAATATATATATATCAATATTTATTATAGCAAATTTAATAATTATAAAAATCTTTCCAATCAAGATATGGAAAAAATTATTTCTCAATTTGCTAAATTACCACATTTAACTACTTTGTAACTAATATATATTTTATTATAGTATTTTAATATTTTAATATTTATTTATTATTTATTTATATATATATATATTTATTCATTCATTTATTTATTGTAGAATAAATTATGTTTATATTTGAATAAATAATTATTTTTTAAATAGGGAAATGGCAAACAATTTAATTGTTGGTGAATTACCAAATAATCTTTCCGAGTTAAAAAATTTAGAAATACTGTAAATATAAAAAAAATAAAAAAATATCATTATATTATTATACAATTATACTATTTAGATATTTAAATTTTATGTATTTATTTGGATAAAATGGTATAATAGAATTAAATAATATATATATATATATATATTATTTTATATTTATTCAAATATAAATAGGGATCTTAGTGGTAATTGTTTGGAAGATAATGATGCTAACACCAAACTTAATATTAAAGAATTGAAAATATAATTTGTTTTTAATTTTATTTTTATTTTTATATTTTTATTTTATTATTATATTTTATTCAATCTGTACTTTATATTCATATTTCAACTATTTATTTTATTTTATTTTATTTTATTTTATTTTATTTTATTTTATTTTATTTTATTTTATTTTATTTTATTCAATCTGTACTTCATATTTATATTTCAACTATATATTTTATTTATTTATTTTATTTTATTTTATTTTATTTTATTTTATTTTATTTTATTTTATTTTATTTTATTTTATTTTATTTTATTTTATTTTATTTTATTTTATTTTATTTTATTTTATTTTATTTTATTTTATTTTATTTTATTTTATTTTATTTTATTTTATTTTATTTTATTTTATTTTATTTTATTTTATTTTATTTTATTTTATTTTATTTTATTTTATTTTATTTTATTTTATTTTATTTTATTTTATTTTATTTTATTTTATTTTATTCAATCTGTACTTCATATTTATATTTCAACAATATATTTTATTTTATTTTATTTTATTTTATTTTATTCAATCTGTACTTTATTTTTAATATTCTACTATTTATTTTATTTTATTTTATTTTATTTTATTTTATTTTATTTTATTTTATTTTATTTTATTTTATTTTATTTTATTTTATTTTATTTTATTTTATTTTATTTTATTTTATTTTATTTTATTTTATTTTATTTTATTTTATTTTATTTTATTCAATCTGTACTTCATATTTATATTTCAACTATATATTTTATTTTATTTTATTTTATTTTATTCAATCTGTACTTTATTTTTAATATTCTACTATTTATTTTATTTTATTTTATTTTATTTTATTTTATTTTATTTTATTTTATTTTATTTTATTCAATCTGTACTTTATTTTTAATATTCTACTATTTATTTTATTTTATTTTATTTTATTTTATTTTATTTTATTTTATTTTATTTTATTTTATTTTATTTTATTTTATTTTATTTTATTTTATTTTATTTTATTTTATTTTATTTTATTTTATTTTATTTTATTTTATTTTATTTTATTTTATTTTATTTTATTTTATTTTATTTTATTTTATTTTATTTTATTTTATTTTATTTTATTTTATTTTATTTTATTTTATTTTATTTTATTTTATTTTATTTTATTTTATTTTATTTTATTTTATTTTATTTTATTTTATTTTATTTTATTCAATCTGTACTTTATTTTTAATATTCTACTATTTATTTTATTTTATTTTATTTTATTTTATTTTATTTTATTTTATTTTATTTTATTTTATTTTATTTTATTTTATTTTATTTTATTTTATTTTATTTTATTTTATTTTATTCAATCTGTACTTTATTTTTAATATTCTACTATTTATTTTATTTTATTTTATTTTATTTTATTTTATTTTATTTTATTTTATTTTATTTTATTTTATTTTATTTTATTTTATTTTATTTTATTTTATTTTATTTTATTTTATTTTATTTTATTCAATCTGTACTTTCTTATTTAATATTCTACTTTTTATTTTATTTTATTATATTTTATTTTATTCAATCTTCATTTTCTGTTGATAATATAAACAAGGTATTAATGTATTAATAATAATTAATAATATTTAAAATAAAATAAAAAAAATATAATAATTATTTTATATACGTATTAATTATATATATATATATATATATATATTTTTATTTAATTTTCTAAAAAAAATTTTTTTGGTCATAATAAACGTTTGTCTTAATTATTTTTATTATTATTTAAAAATTTATTTATTCATTTATAATTTATTCATTCATTTATTTATTTATCACATTATAATACGCCATGTTTTCCGAAATACAATACAACAAAATACAAATTTATGTAATAAAAATTTTCGAAATGACACACCCCCCATAATTAAATATATGTTATGTTAATGTGGCTTGTTCTTTAGAATTTTAAATAAAATACATTAATTGATATATTCATCTATTTTGATTATACTCTTTTATTTAACAAATTCATATTTATGTTTATTTATTTATTTTTTATTCATTTATTTATTTATTTTATTTTTTATCTTTATTTTTTTATGAGTTTTATTTTACTTTAGATAATTTTTTCTTTTTATCATCTAATTTATTTTTTTTTTTTTTTGTTTTTGCTTCTTCAATTTTATAATCTTTATCATTTTAAAATGATTTATCAGTTTAATGAATCTTCTAAAAATTTACATAATGATAACTATTTATCATAATTTTAGGGGTTTTAATTCTTTTCTTTAACTTAATATTGTTTCTCATAATCGATTTATTCACGAAGTATCACTCAAAATTAAACTTATTTCTATTATTTTATCTTTTAATATAAATATATTATATTCACATATTCCAGCAATAACAACGAATGTGTATCGTTTCTCAATAACAATATATTTTTTATTTATTTATTAGTTTTATTTATTTATATGTTTATTTTTTAAAAATATTTTAAGCCACATTTTGCGAAACGCACACCTCCCAATAACAACAAATAAATCAAAATAATTGCAATAATAATATAATACTAGTAATTAAAAGTCAAACTACAAAATAATAACATAAAAAGTATTATCAAAATAATAATTATGGAAAATATCTTTAAAAGATTTTTACTTTATAAAATAAATAGATATATACATATGAAAGAAAAAAAAAATATATATATATATATATAAAACATAAAATAGGCAACAATGAAGTTTTAATTATTTATTAAATATTGAAATAAAATAAAAAAAAAAAATAAAATAAAAAAAAATAAAATAAAAAAAACATCACATCCTATATATTACATTCTGAAAATATTCTAATCATTTTTAAATCGATAAAATTCTAACAGATTTTTTTTTGTATTTTTTGTATTTTTTGTATTTTTTGTATTTTTTATTTTTCCATTTTTTTATTTTTCTATTTTTCTATTTTATCATCAAAAAAGGGAATAATTAAATATAAATAAAACTTATGGTTCATTTTATCCAATGAAATTAAAGTATTTATATTAAATACAAATTTAAATTTATAAATTTTTCATCAAAAAAAATAAAAAAATAAAAAAAAATTGAAAAAGTATATAAATGAAACTTTAAGTAGTTTTAACTTAAATAAAATAAAAAAGATAAAAAAAACAAAGGAAAAGAGAAGGAGAATATAACTTCTATTGTAAAAGAAAGGAGGAGGAAAATAATAAAAAATTAAAAATTAAAAAAAAAAAAAAATAGATTAACAAGATTACGTTTATTATTAAGATAATTTTTCTTTAATAAATATCTGTAATTTGTTACAATTAAACAATTAAAGAAATAAAAAAAATAAAAAATAAAATTCATTAAAATTATCAATCTAAAATACGCCTTTGGAAAAAAAAAAAAAAAAAAAAAAAAAAAAAAAAAAAAAAAAAAAAGCAAACAATATTAACAGCAAAATTTTTTTTTCAATAGTTAAAAGAACAATGAATATGAAATTCTTAAATTTAATTTCATTTTTTTTCATTTTAATTTTTGGCTTATTTGATACTATTAATGCAATGGTTATTCCTAGTGACTGTGCAGTAGTAGAAGAAGTCATAAATACAATAGGGAATGATCTTCAAAAAACCTATAACAACCTAAGTATAATTAACTGTTGTGATTTTCCTCAAATTACCTGTCAAAACCTTGATAATGAAATTGTAGTTACTGAAATGTAAATATTGTTCAAAATATAAATGTTATTATTTTTAAAATTATATTTGTCATTAGAATTGATATTAATAATTGAAGTTATTATTTAATATTAATAATTGTTTTTAATAATTGTTTTTATAATGTTATTAATTATTTATAACTATTATATTTTGATAATTACTATAATTGCTTTTATAATTATAAATATTATTTTAATTATAATTATTATTATAATTTATATTAACAATTGATATTATAATTATTAATATTATTTAACTTTTTACTAGAATATATTTATATATATATATTATTTTACTAAAAGTCCTTTCAAATTCTTTTATTAATTTATTTATTTACTTTTATTTATTTATTTATTTATTTATTTTATTTTATTTTATTTTATTTTATTTTATTTTATTTTATTTTATTTTATTTTATTTTATTTTATTTTATTTTATTTTATTTTATTCAATCTGTACTTCATATTTATATTTCAACTATATATTTATTTTATTTTATTTTATTTATTTTATTTTATTTTATTTTATTTTATTTTATTTTATTTTATTTTATTTTATTTTATTTTATTTTATTTTATTTTATTTTATTTTATTTTATTTTATTTTATTTTATTTTATTTTATTTTATTTTATTTTATTTTATTTTATTTTATTTTATTTTATTTTATTTTATTTTATTTTATTTTATTTTATTTTATTTTATTTTATTTTATTTTATTTTATTTTATTTTATTTTATTTTATAATTTTATTTTTTTTTTTTTTTTTTTTTTATTTATTTATAAATTATATCTTTTTAATATTACATATTATTATTGTATTAATAATTAAATAAATTATAAATATATATTAATATTTATTATAGCAAATTTAACAATTATATCAATCTCTCCAATCAAGATATGGAAAAAATTGTTTCTCAACTTGCTAAATTACAACATTTAACTACTTTGTAATTAATATATTATTTTTTAAAATTATTTAGTATTTTTATTATTTCATACAATATAATATTAAATATATATAAATTCCCGAAAATACTATATTAAATACTATTTTTTATTTATATGTAACATTAATAAACTTTTTTTTTTTATTTAAAATAAATATATTTGTATATGAACTAAATAATGCTTTTTTTAAATAGGGAAATGTCAAACAATTTAATTATTGGTGAACTACCAAGTAATCTTTCAGAGTTAAAAAGTATACAGAAATTGTAAAAATAGAAAAAAAAAATTAATTATTAATAATATTATATTATTATATTATATAGATATTTAATTGCTATGTATTTAGATAAAATACGTTTAATAGAATGGAGAAAAAAATATATATATATATAAATTTTTAAGTTTATATTATTAACTTTTTTTTAAATATTTATATTATTCTTATATAAATAGGGACCTTAGTGGTAACTGTTTAGAAAATAAAAATGCTAACACCAATCTTGATATAAAAGAATTGTAAATATAATGTCTTTATCTTTTTTTAATTGCATAAAAAAAAAAAAAAAAAAAAAAAAAAAAAAAAAAAAAAAAAAAAAAAAAAAAAAAAAAGTTTATTTTAATATTTCATTATTAAAAATATATATTAATTAAAAAAAAAAAAAATTTTTTTTTTAATATATTAATATTAATAATATTTAGTATTATTTTGATATATTAATTTTACCATAAATATATATTTTATTATTATTTTCATAATAATTCTAATTCTAATTTTACAAATATATATTTATACATACATATTTTTAAGAAATATATCTAATATAAAGACGGAAGCATGTAGTGATGAGAATAAAGAAGAAAAAGTCCTTAATAGTAATATGATCATCAAAATATGGTCCTTTTTAGTTCTTGTAAGTAATTAATTAGTATTTATTAAATTTTAAAATTATATATGTTTAAATTTAATAAAATTTAATAGAGTAATGAAAGATAAGTAAAATATTTTAAATGTTTTTTATATAGTTTTAGAATTTATATTAAGTTATTATGAATTAACAAAAATTTAAATGTAAAAGAAAAATGAAATAATAAAAAAATAGTAATAATAGAAATAATTAATTAATTAATTAAAAAATAAAATTATTTTATGTTTAATAGGGAATAGTATCATTTACTCTTTTAATTTTATTCTATGAAATTATATTGAGATTCTGTAAACATTCTGATGCAATAAGAATCTCTATGTTAATATTGTCTATAACTACTTGTGCTTTATATTTAATACTCATTGGAAGTCTTCTCTTTGGTATTTATCAGGTAAAATCATTTAAAAAAAAAAAAAAAATATATATATATATATATATATATAATTAATTTATAAAATAATAATTATTTTTAATTATTAATTATCATAAACCTCACTAATAATACTAAAAATTCATACAATTTTTAAAATAAAAAAAAAAATTATTATTATTATTTATTATTATTATTTATTATTATTATTAATTTTAATAATTAGGGTAAATTAATCTATATGCTAATATTTAAATTTGGTTATTTGGTAGCTATATGTCTAAATACTCTTGATTTATGTTTAAGTGGACCAAGTAATAATGATGTAGACACAATGAATAATCCCTATTTGGTTTCATGCATAAAATTACTGGTCGTAATATTTCATGTAATTACGATAAGTCCTTTAAAAATAGATTAATTAAAATTAAATATCTTCCAATTTTAAACTAATACTTTTTATTTATATATATATATATATATATATTTAATGTTATATAATTATAGATTATCTATTACATTGTTGCAATAAATTACATAAATAAATATATAGTTTATTTAAATAATAAATAAAAAAAAGATTTATCCATTCAAAGATGAAAAATAATGGAATTATAGTAAATAAATAAATAAAAAGAGTTATTTTCTTTAATATTACAAATTCAAATACTAAAAAAGAAAAAGAAAAGAAAAAGAAAAAGAAAAAAAATAAAAATAAAAATAAAAATAAAAAATATATATATGATATAAATTCATATATATATAAAAAGCAAAATAAAATTTTTATAATACATGAACATGTTTATAATACAAAATATGTATATATACATATTATTAATATATGAATTTATATGAATTCGTCTATAGTGCGAAATCATTATTATATGTATACTGATAAATTCATTCTAATGCATAATAAGAACAAATAAATAATTGTACATTATAAATATACAATAAAAAATATTTTAACATGTAAATTTATAATTTAAAAAAAAAAAAAAAAAAAAATAATAATAATAATAATAATAATAATAATAATAGTAATAAAATAAAGTAAAATAAAATAAAATAATATTATTATTATCAATATTAATATTAATAATAATAATAATATATATAAAATAAAATAATGTTATTATTAATAATAATATTAAAAATAATAATAAAAAGAATTGTTTAAAGATAATAGAAATAGTATTGATAGTGAAAATAGGAATATTAGTGAAAGTGATAATAGGAATATTAATATTAATAATAATGAAAATGATAACATCGTTACTAATAAATGTTACAAATAGATCAATTGATTAAATTTGTGTTAATATTAATAATTTTTTGAATAATAAGTGTATAAATGAATATGTGAAGTGGAATAGATTATACAATTTCCTTCTTAGTGAAAGAGATACAGACATTATTGATTTATATTATAAAAAGGAATAGGATATTTTGTTTAATAATCAAATCATTTCTGGTAATTATACCAAAAAGTCATTCTTTGTGGGATCCCCTATTCATTTAATTAAACCTAACCATTAATAATTTACTCTATAATAAATATATTATGAATTAAAATTTAATAAAAAAAAAAGATTTAATGTTCATAGAGTTCTTAATTAGAAATAATTCTATTTATTATTTATTATTTATTATTTTATAATTTATTATTTATTATTTATTATTTATTATTTTATTTATTATTTATTATTTATTATTTATTATTTTATTTATTATTTATTATTTATTATTTATTATTTATTATTTATTATTTATTATTTATTATTTATTATTTATTATTTATTATTTATTATTTATTATTTATTATTTATTATTTATTATTTATTATTTATTATTTATTATTTATTATTTATTATTTATTATTTATTATTTATTATTTATTATTTATTATTTATTATTTATTATTTATTATTTATTATTTATTATTTATTATTTATTATTTATTATTTATTATTTATTATTTATTATTTATTATTTATTATTTATTATTTATTATTTATTATTTATTATTTATTATTTATTATTTATTATTTATTATTTATTATTTATTATTTATTATTTATTATTTATTATTTATTATTTATTATTTATTATTTATTATTTATTATTTATTATTTATTATTTATTATTTATTATTTATTATTTATTAATTTATTATTATTATTATACTTATTATTATTAATTATTATTACTATTATTATTATTATTATTACTATTATTATTATTATTATTATTATTATTATTATTATTATTATTATTATTATTATTATTATTATTATTATTATTATTATTATTATTATTATTATTATTATTATTATTATTATTATTATTATTATTATTATTATTATTATTATTATTATTATTATTATTATTATTATTATTATTATTATTATTATTATTATTATTATTATTATTATTATTATTATTATTTTATTTTACTTTAATTGCTTTAACATTTTTAATGCTCTTGATAAAAGTTAGTTTAAGAATAACTATTTCAATATATTATTATTTTTATATATATTTAAAAAAAAAATATTTATTCTTATTTTTATTATTAAGGTTTAATTAATTCTTTTTAGTTATTAATCTGTTTAAAATTTTATTGGTTTAAATAATCTACTATCTATGTATGTATGTATGAATGTATGAATGTATAAATTTAAAATTAATAGATGATGTAAATTTTATAAATAAAAAAAAAGCATATTTTCTTTTTTTTTAACAAAAATAAAAAAAAATAAATAAAATAAAATAAAATAAAATAAGGTAAATAAATTTTTTGTTGAAAATTCAAAAAAATTAGTAAATATAGTATAATATTAATAAATTAATAAAAATATTATAATATAATTAATAATATAGTTTATATTATATTTATAATTCAATAAGGTAAAAGAGAAAAAGAAAAAAAAATGGCAGAAAATAACGAAACCAAATCACAAAGTCCAAAATCTGATATTAATAAAAATAATATTGAAAAAAAAGTACAAACTAATAAGAAAAATAGTACTTCATATTTACTTTCTGGTTCTATTATAATATTATTATTAAGTTTAGCTTTAAGTTCAGCTTTTCCACAAATAAAAGATATTATAAATTCAATTACAACAACAACAACACCAGTTAAAAGTACCAATTCAGAAAATATTATTAATTCAGTTAAACCAGATGAATCAAAAGATGAATTTCATCCAAAATTAATTATTAGTAATGATAATAGTGATAAAAAATATGAATTTAAATGTACTTTTGAAATTAATGAAACCACCAAGGAACTTGTAAAACGCTTCCCACTTAATATGAGAATGGTTGATCTTAATGGTACTGAAAAATATCATACTCTTGAAGAACCACTTCCAGTTAAAATCGAACCAGTTGATAAAGTTAGATATGGAGATATTTTATTATTCCAATCAAGATACCTTGCTGTTTTCTATGATACCTTTGACCCTGTTAAACAATACAGTATTATTGGAAAAATCGATAATCCAGAATTGTTAAGAGAAGCTGTTGGTACCGGAAGTATAACAGCTTCTTTTGTACAGGATAATTGAAGAATATAATAAAAAAAAAAAAAAAAGAAAAGAAAAGAAAAAAAGAAAAGAAAAGAAAAAAGAAAAACAAAAGAAAAAAATAAAAGAAATAAAAAATAATAATAATAAAATAAAAGTATTAAAAAAGAATAAAAAAAATAAAAAAGAAAAAAAAAGAAAAAAGAAAAAGAAAAAGAAAAAAATTAAGAAAAAAAGAATAAGAAAGTACTTTCTTTTGTAATAAAAATTTATTATATAAATAATAAATAAATGCAAAAAATAATAATAATAAATACTTTAGTTATTAATTATTAATAAATATAAATATATATTTATATATATTTATATTCATATTTATATTTGAAAATTTTATCTTTTTTTTTTTAAAAAAAAAAAATTATTTCAAATTTCCAAAATTGATTCTATTCCAAATGAGAATGTTATTTGAAGTATGATACATTCAATATATTAGGTTTATGTAATTTATATGTTTATTTTTTTTTTTTTTTTTTTAAGTTTTACTACTATTTATATTAAATATTTTTTTTATTTTTTAAAAATATTAATTAAAAAAAATATATATATATATAAATATATATTCATATTTAAGGGGGAAAAAATATTATTTATTATTATTAGATTAATTTTGTTTTATTTTTTTTTTTTTTATTTTTTTTTTTTTTTATTAATTTAATGATAGCTAAATAAAAATAAAAGTAAAAATAATAGTAAAATATACTAAGTGAGTATTTTAGGTTATTATTTATTATTATAATTTTTTGTTACTTTTATTTATTTATGATTATTTTATTATTTTTAATTATTATTCATTATTTCCTATGAAATGATAAAACTACTAGATTCAAATAAAATTAGTATTGTTAATATTGAATAAAAACAATTTTAAAGAAAATTATTTTGAATTAATATTTATTTATTTATTCATTCATTTATATCAATTCTCCACTTGTCGAAATGCAATCTGGCGAAATGTCCACTATACTAAATTCAAAAAATTATATCTATAATCTAACCTTTATTTAATATTCTTAATTTCCTAACCTATTCTATAACATAATAAATTTAAATTAATTTTTTTTTTTTTTAAATAATAATAATATATATATAAATATATATATTTAGAAAAAAAAAAATTTTTTTAAAAATTTTTCTTTTTTATTATTTATTATAAAGTTTTTTCCAGTATTGTAAAGAATTATCTTTTCATAGTTTTCATTATTATATATTGAACTTTTTTAATTAATTAAGTTAGAAATATATATAATTATCAATTATGTTATTACCCTACATAAAACACTCAAATTAACAAATTAAAAATACATAATTTTTATCATAATAATATATAGATAATGAATATATGAATATATATGTATAATTATTTACAAAGGTTTTTTTATTAAAAAAAAAAAAAAAAAAAAAAAGAATTTAGAGTATTAATAATAAAAATTATAATAAGAAAAAAAATTAAGCAATTTTCTAAAAATTTTATTATAGAATTAAAATATATTTTATTATTATTATTATTATTATTATTATTATTATTATTATTATTATTATTATGATTTTTTATAAAGTATTTCTAAAATGAAGCTTTTAGAAATATACGTATATATATTTAAAAAATTTTAAAAATAAGTTATTTATTCAAATTTTATTACAGAATATAAAAATGTATATATATATTTTAAAGTTTTAGTATAGGATTTGAAAAAGTTTAATTACCTTTAATATTTTATTAATATATATGTGTCATTTTTCATTTTTTTTTTTCTTTTTTAAAAAAAATAATATTATTTAATAGTATATTAATACTATTTTAAAGGACTATCTTATATACATATAAAAAATAAATCTATACCTATAGTCATCCACACAAATATTTCAGTAGAAAATATATATATATATGAAGAAATCCAGATCATCTTGTACCTCCATTAATAATATTAATAATAATAATATATAATAAATAACAACAACAACAATAATAATAATTACTAAATATAATTTATTTAATTATTATTTAATTATACATTTATTTATTATCTTTATATATTCAAATATATATGGCGATAAATATATAAATGAAAAAAAAAAAAAAAAAAAAAAAAAAAAAAAAGTTGTTTTATTGATTCATATGATCATGTATAAAATAATAAATAATAATAACTAAAATAATAACAGAAATAATTAAAAAAATTGTATTAAAATAATAATAATAATTAGAATAATAACAATAATTAAAATACTATTAATTTAAAATAATAAAAATAAATTGATAAAAATTGTATAACAAATTTAAATAAATAAATTAAATTTTTTTATTTATTTATGTACTGATTGTTTTTGAAGGTAGGACAAAAGTGGTAAAAAAAAAAAATTATAGTTTAAATGATTTAGATTTCAAAAAAATTTAATTTTCAATTTTAATTTTCAATTTTAATTTTTATTTTTATTTTTTTATTTTTATTTTTTTTTAATTTTAAAGTGGTAAACTTTTTTTTTTTTAAAAAAATATACATATAGAAATAGATATAAATAAATATAAATAAGTATAACTGATAAAATATAATATTGATAATTTATAAAAACATTAATATATAAATATAAAATATATAAATAATATATAAATAATTAAGTAGTTAAATAGTTAAGTAGTTAAAATAGTTAAATAGTTAGGTCTATATCACATTAAAGAAAAGAGAAACACACTTAAAGTTTTTGAATCAACTAATATGGGATGATTTTTTCATCTTCTTAGAATGTTTTTCCTTATAAATGAAGTTGGTGTTTTGGTGTTCTCATGTCATAATAAGTACTCCATTTTGCTAGACTATATAATTGCTAGTGCAGAGAGAGAGCACTTGATTTATGAGAGGATTAGTGTAGTTATTCCTCCCTCGATGATGATTCAAGAAATCACGATAAAAGAAACCCGTCCTATAAAGCAGTGCATAGGGAATGCCTTTTATATTAGCCTTGCTAAGAGAGAGAGGTCTACATCGATAACAGAAACAGTATGGAAAAGAATCCAATGAGCATCTGATATATTTAAGGTAGAGACTGGAGGTCCAATTGTCCTCTTCTCTTTTAATCCAAGTCTAAAAACAAAAAAAAAAAAAAAGAAGAGAAAGAAAAGAAAAATTTTAAAAGGAAGTAAGAAGAAAAGATAAAAAATTATTTAAAAATGATTAGTACTTCTTTGATTATCATTTATAATAATATTAATATTATCATTGTATTTTATTTTAATTAATATTTTAATAATTTATAGTACTTCACTATTTATTTTATTTTATTTTATTTTATTCCATCTATACTTTCTATTAATATTTCAACTATTTATTTTATTTTATTTTACTTATAGAAATATATAATTAAGATATTAATTATCTTTAAATATATTTATTAAAAATTTTGTAATAACATCAATAGTTATAATCAGTTAAAACAAAATCTAATAATACAATATAATTATAAATATATATAAATATATATCTTTTATTTTTATTTTTTTTTTTAGTATTATTATTATTATTATTATTATTATTTTTTTTTTTTTTTAAATGAGACTATAAATAACTGATTTTATATAAGAATGAAATAAAAAATCTCCTTTTTAATTTATTAAACTTTTTTTTTTATAATAATATTTAGAAAATTTTTAATTATTAGATTTTTATTTATTGTTATTTCTTATTATTGAATTCATATTAAATATTAATATTATTAGATTCTTAATTATTATTACCGTGTATTATTTATTATTAAACTAAAAGATTATTGTTTTTAAATTATTAATATATATATGAATCTAGTGAGTTTAGCAATAGTATATTTCGCAATGTGCGTATTTTTGTATTGGCATGTTTTTTATAATTAAATAAATAATAAATAATCTTTTTTTATATATATAATTTATTAATATTCAATTATAAAAATAATTTTTTATAATTCTTTTTTAATAGAATATATTATTATTTCTTTTGAAATAGTTATTTAATAATATTTAATTGAAAGAGTATATTATTATTATTATTATTTCTTTTAGAATAATAATTATTTATATATTTATTTATGATTATTTATGATTGTATAGAATATCTTAAAAATGTATGGCTTTATTTTTAAAATTATACGCCACATTACAAAATACACGATGGGGAGAGTTGCATTTCCCCAAATTGCATTTCGCCAGATTGCATTTCGCCAAGTGGCGTAGTATTAAAATGTTGCATTTCCCCAAGTTGCTATTCGCCAGGTTGCATTTCGACAAGTAGAGTATTGATATAAATAAATGAATAAATAAATAAATATTAATTCAAAATATTTTTTTTAAAATTGTTTTTATGCGATATTAATAATATTTAATTTTATTTATTGATTTATTTATTTATTTAATAATTCTCAATTTGGCGAAATGCAACTTGGCGAAATGCCACATTTTTTTAATACGCCACATGCTTTCAAAAAAATTGGCGAAACGCAACCTGGCGAAATGCAATTTGGCGAAATGCCCCACACCCAAAAAATTATATCTATGATCTAACCTTTATTTACTATTCCTAAATTCCTAACCTATTCTATAACATAATAAATTTAAATTAATTTTTTTTTTTTAAAATAATAATAATATATATATAAATATATATATTTAGAAAAAAAAAAATTTTTTTAAAAATTTTTCTTTTTTATTATTTATTATAAAGTTTTTTCCAGTATTGTAAAGAATTATCTTTTCATAATTTTCATTATTATATATTGAACTTTTTTAATTAATTAAGTTAGAAATATATATAATTATCAATTATGTTATTACCCTACATAAAACAAACTCAATAATGTAATATTTAATCCATCTATACTCCGGAGTATTGCTCAAATTAACAAATTAAAAATACATAATTTTTATTCAAATAATATATAGATAATGAATATATGAATATATATGTATAATTATTTACAAAGGTTTTTTTCTTTAAAAAAAAAAAAAAAAAAAAAAAAAGAAAATTTAGAGTATTAATAATAAAAATTATAATAAGAAAAAAAATTAAGCAATTTTCTAAAAATTTTATTATAGAATTAAAATATATTTTATTATTATTATTATTATTATTATTATTATTATTATTATTATTATTATTATTATTATTATTATTATTATTATTATTATTATTATTATTATTATTATTATTATTATTATTATGATTTTTTATAAAGTATTTCTAAAATGAAGCTTTTAGAAATATACGTATATATTTTAAAAAATTTTAAAAATAAGTTATTTATTCAAATTTTATTAGAGAATATATAAATGTATATATATATTTTAAAGTTTTAGTATAGGATTTGAAAAAGTATAATTACCTTTAATATTTTATTAATATATATGTGTCATTTTTCATTTTTTTTTTTCTTTTTTAAAAAAAATAATATTATTTAATAGTATATTAATACTATTTTAAAGGACTATCTTATATACATATAAAAAATAAATCTATACCTATAGTCATCCACACAAATATTTCAGTAGAAAATATATATATATATATGAAGAAATCCAGATCATCTTGTACCTCCATTAATAATATTAATAATAATAATATATAATAAATAACAACAACAACAATAATAATAATTACTAAATATAATTTATTTAATTATTATTTAATTATACATTTATTTATTATCTTTATATATTCAAATATATATGGGGAATAAATATATAAATGAAAAAAAAAAAAAAAAAAAAGTTGTTTTATTGATTCATATGATCATGTATAAAATAATAAATAATAATAACTAAAATAATAACAGAAATAATTAAAATAATTGTATTAAAATAATAATAATAATTAGAATAATAACAATAATTAAAATACTATTAATTTAAAATAATAAAAATAAATTGATAAAAATTGTATAACAAATTTAAATAAATAAATTAAAAATTTTTTTTTATTTATGTACTGATTGTTTTTGAAGGTAGGACAAAAGTGGTAAAAAAAAAAAATTATAGTTTAAATGATTTAGATTTCAAAAAAATTTAATTTTCAATTTTAATTTTCAATTTTAATTTTTATTTTTATTTTTTTATTTTTATTTTTTTTTAATTTTAAAGTGGTAAACTTTTTTTTTTTAAAAAAATATACATATAGAAATAGATATAAATAAATATAAATAAGTATAACTGATCAAATATAATATTGATAATTTATAAAAACATTAATATATAAATATAAAATATATAAATAATATATAAATAATTAAGTAGTTAAATAGTTAAATAGTTAAAATAGTTAAAATAGTTAGGTCTATATCACATTAAAGAAAAGAGAAACACACATAAGGGTTTTGAATCGACTTATATGGGACGATTTTTTCATCTTCTTAGTGTGTTTTTCCTTATAAATGAAGTTGATGTTTTGGTGTTCTCATGCCATGATAAGTACTCCATTTTGCTAGACTATATAATTGCTAGTGCAGAGAGAGAGCACTTGATTTATGAG
>JACVTC010000052.1:770000-942500 GCA_016946835.1 Neocallimastix lanati (nom. inval.) | reverse complement strand
AATCAGAATTTTTTTAAAAGTATTATTATAAAAATAGTTATATATTTTAAATAATGCATTTTTGTCATTTCATCATTTCATCTTATATATTTAATAAAATTTATTTGAAAATTTCTTTACAGAATATATTTATATATATATATAATAGAATTGTGTAATTTTTTAAAATGAAAATTAAAGTTTTATTACAGAATATATATATATATATTTAAGTAATTTTTTTTTCTAAATAGATTATATAGGATTTAATAATAATCATTTAACCTTAATATATTAATGAAATATTAATATAAATTTATATGTAATTTTTTTTTTTTATTTTTAAAAAAATATTATTATATATAAAAAATATAATATTAATATATATACAAAGAAATCCAATGGATGGATCATCTTAAGTTTCACTATTAGTAATGATAATAATAAAAGTAATAATATGCTGAAATAAAAATTCTCTTTTAGTGATAATAATTTCAATCATTCTTTATATATGATCTTTCTTTTTAGCATGAATGATTTTTTTTTCTATTTTTACTAATATTAGCTGGAAGATCACATATATATATATATATATATATAAAACCGGAAAAACAAAAGTAGATTTTATGGATCGGGAATAATAAAAAGAATACATTTTTAATGAAATCTTATAATTGGTATAATTTTGTTATTTTTTATTTTGAGTTTTTTTTTAATTTATGGAATGGTATATTCATCTCTTTTATGGAATAATAATTAAAAATAAAAAAAAAAGTACTAATTATAATAAATAGTGAGCATGTAAAATATAAATTAATTATATTTATATTAATACTAGATCCATGTGTTTATATATAAATAATAATAATTAATAATAACTAAATTGGTAATGATAACTAAAATAATATTAATAACTGATATAATAATATGAACAACTGATATAATAATATTAATAACTGATATAATAATATGAACAACTGATATAATAATAATAATAATAATAATAATAATAATAATAATAATAATAATAATAATAATAATAATAATAATAATAATAATAATAATAATAATAATAATAATAATAATAATAATAATAATAATAATAATAATAATAATAATAATAATAATAATAATAATAATAATAATAATAATAATAATAATAATAATAATAATAATAATAATAATAATAATAATAATAATAAATAGATTAAAACTGTATAAATGGGCACATTAATAAATAAATAAATAAATAAATAAATAAATAAATAAATAAATAAATAAATAATAAATAAATAATAAATAAATAAATAAATAAATAATAAATAAATAAATAATAAATAAATAATAAATAAATAAATAAATAAATAAATTTTTTATTTTATTGACCGTTTTCTGAAGGTAGGACAAATAGTATTATAACAAAAAAAAATTTTTTTTTATATTAACTATATTTTAAAATTTAATTGATTTAGATCTAAAAAAAAATTTTAAATTTAAATTTTAATTTTTTAATTTTTTTTTTGTTTTATGATGGTAAACTTTTTTTTTTTTTTTTTTTTTTTTAAAAAATAGTTATGTATATAAATAATATAAACAAGATGTATAATATAAATATAAATATATTACAAAAATTATATAGATAATATATAAATAATATATAAATAGTTGAATAGTAAAGCCTATATTACATTAAGGGAGAGAGAGAAAAAAAATTTGAAGTGAAAAGAAAATATTTGAAAAATAATAATCACCTATAATAATATTATTATTGTCGCTTTTTTTTTTTTTTTTTTTTTTTTTTCCTCTTTGAAATATAATGTTAATATATAATTATATATAATTAATATATAATTATAATTATCTTTAAATATATATATTATAAATAAATTTAGAAATAATGCTAATTAACAATATTCAGTTTAAATAGTTATGTAATACATTTGAATTATATATATATATTTTTTGATATCTATTTTTTATTGATAAAATTAGTTATTTTATAACATACGATAATATATAATACACTTTATTTAATTAAGTATCTGTTATTATAAAATAATTATACATAGTACTTTTTTATCATAATACATATAATAAATAAAAAAAAATTTAGTAATAATATATTTTTTCTATACAATATATTATTACTAAATTTTTTTTTTTTATTATATGTATTATGATAAAAATGTTTTATAATAACCAAGAATTAATAAAATTATTAATATTAGTATTAATAGTTTGGTATCTATAATTATTAAATATTAACATATTCTCTTATATGTTTATCATATTATTTAATTATTGTTGTAAAAATCAATTATTTATTATTAGACCTGTTATTAATTAATAACTATAATCTATTATATGTTATTTCGTATTATTTAAGGAATATTTATAAATGAATTATTATTAATAATTAATAATTATTACTTATTTATCAATTGTTATTATCATTATCACTCATATTACTACTATACTTTCTGTCATTAATTATTTTTTATATTTATTTAATAAAGTTTATTATTTAATTATTTATTTATATTTATATTTGTTGATTGTCAATATGGACGAAGTTTAATTTGATTTAAATATTCATTATTTATATATAATTTTAATTATTTTAATTAAAAATTATAAAGAATTTTTTTAAAAAAAAAAAAAAAAAACAAATCAAAAAGCTTAATCATCCAATTAAAAATAAGTATAAAAGATTTTTATATCATCCAATTATATTAAATTAAATAAATATAAACATAGAAAATATTAAAATATTAAAATATTAAAATATAATTAATTAGTAAATTAATTAGTTAATTAGTAATTTAATTAGTTTAGAATGATGAATAAAAAAAAAAAAGGAATAAAAAAAAAAATTTTTTTTGTGATTAACGATTTTTAATATAAAATTTATAAAGTGACGTGACTATGACTCCTCTCCTCATAAAATGTATGCCATTTATAAGTAGGAATAACGCCACTGGTTCATAAATTATAAAATTATAAAAAAAACTATGGGTTGGAATACATTCTATGACTTTTCTCTCTCTCTCTTTTTTTTTTTTTTATTTTATATATTATATATCTACATATAAATAAATAAAAATGAATAATAATAATATAAATATTAAAAATTATATTAACAAAAAACTTTATACAATGTACCTATCAATACAAAGAATGAAAGTAAACAAAAAAAAAAGACAAAAAAATTAAAAGGTAAACAAAAAAGAAAAAAAAAAAAAAGAAGTAAACATTAATTATATATCGAAGGGATGTCTAAAATAAATCAATAAAATATATTTTATATTGTTTAAACATTACTTTCTAATATATTTAAATTATCCTTTAATTACAATTAACAAAATTTAATTAGCATTTATTTATTAAAAAAAATATGTTATAAAATTTATATATATATCAATATAACATATAAATAAATATATAAAATACATATAAATAAAAAATAAATATATAAATGAATATAAAAAACAATTGATTAATCATATTTGTAAAACTTCATATAAATATATAAATATATAAATATAAATTATTATTATTATTATTATTTAATATATCCTTTTTATTTTATATTTAATTTGTATATTTATTTTATATATTTATTTTATATATTAATAAATCATTTCAACACATTGATTAAATTTTAATTGACTGATAATTAAATTATTTTTAATTATACCAAATACTTTTAATATTTTTATTTTATTATTTATTTTTCATATTTTATTTCATTTTTAATATTTTATTTCATTTTTAATATTTTATTTTTAATCTGACACAACTCTATTTTTTATTGTATTTTTAATTAAAAAGTTTAATTTTATATTAAAATTTAAATGAAAAAAAATTAAAAAAAATAATTTTAATTAATATTACTTTTTTTAGTGAGAGTTTATTTAATTAAAATACTCAGTAATTTATTATATAGCTAAAAAAAAAAAAGGCATTTTAATTATTTTCATATGTTTATATATAGATAGTGATATGATACATTGATACATTTAATTATTCTTATGTACTCCATATATTACGGCTGTACTCTCCTTGATTTAAACGATTTAATTTTATATATTAAATTCTATTACATTATCTAAATAATTTATCTAAAATAAAATAAAAATTTAATCAACCTGCATTTTATCTTTTTAGGATGGGAGATGAATACCAGTACTAAAACTTTAAAAGTTAATATTTCAATTTTTTTTATATTTTTTTTATTCGAGGTATATGATAATAAAGAAGATCTTCTTTTTCTTTTTATTACTTTTTTTTTTTTTGTCTTAAATAGATAATAAATAATAAATTATAAATAATAAATAATAATAAATAATAATAAAATAAAATAAAATAAAATAAAATAAAAAAAAAAGAAAATGTTCTTATTATTTTAGGGTTTCACTTACATTATTTTCTCAAAAAGAATGGCCATAAAAAATCACTTGTAGTTTTATGGTCTTTTTTATTTACATATTTATTTATTAAATAAATTAATGAATAATAAAACAGTTATACTTAGAAGAAATCTATAAAATAATTGTATTTAACTATAAAATATATTTAAGGTAAAAGATTTTTTTTTAAAAAAAATAGTAATAAAAAAAAAAATAAAAAAGAATAAAACAATATCTAGATAGCTTAAAATTATTATTTATTTATTTTATTTTATATATATATTTTTTTAAATTAATATTGAAAAATAAAAAGTTTTTTTTTTTTTTTTTTTTTTTTTAAACTATGAAAAAGTCTTACTTTTATACTTTTTCTTATTTTTATATTTATAATATAACTAATTACATTTCCCTTTTAATTTATAATTATTAAATATGAATAATAAAATAATAAAATTAAATAAAATAAAAAAAAATAAAAAAAATAAAAATAAAATATATATATATAAAAAAAAAAGAATATAAAAGAATAAATCAAAATAAATAAAAACAAGTAAAAGTAAAAATGAAATAGAAAAAAAAGTTTAAAATCAATTTAATAATTTTTTGTCTTTATTTTTATTTTATTAATAATTAAATCATTTTAATTAGGTAAAAAAAAGTAAAGTTTTTTAATTTAATTGATATAATCCAACTTTATTTAATAAACTTTTAATAATCTTATTTACTTTAAATGGTATTTCGCTATGGTGATGGAAGGTTCATTTAATTATATATATACTTATTATTAATGTAAGAGGCGCATAACCCTCAATGTATTTTAAAAAAAGTGGATTACATTTTACATATACAACATAAAATATTATGATAGACGTACCTATTTTTAGTTTTAAAAATAGTAAATGATAAATAATAGATATTGTATAAATAAATAAATAAATAAATAAATATATATATTATTGTATTTATATATTATCCATTATTTATTAATACAACTTTAGTATATTTATATTTATACTTTATACCAATTATATAGAATATATATATTCTATATAATTGGTATAATTTATCTTAATAAGATTTATAGATTTAAAAATATTTTTATGTATAATTACATAAAAAGTAGCCAATAGCTATCTTGGTATTATTATTAACTTTTATAAAGTGTCTAATCAATAACAAGATATATTAACTTTTTTATAAATGTTTTTTTTATTTTTTTTTTAATTATTATTATTTTTATTACTATTTTTTTATTTTAATTATGAAGAAGAGAAAAAATATAAAAAAAAAAATTTTTTTTCTTATTTAAAATTTTCATATTCATCATAAATATTAAATCAATAAAACTTTAAATAGAGTATATTAATAATAAACTATAAATATATTAAGAGGAAATTATCCTTATATATTTTTTCTTTTCTTTTCTCCTTTGAAATAGCCTATGTTTGCAATTTTGACCTTTTGAATCAATGAAATAAAAAAGCCTTTCATCTATTCATCTTTTGAAAAGAAAAAAAAAAAAATTAAATATTAAATACTTAATTTCGTTTTTTTATTTATTATTACAATTTATCCTTTTATCTTTATTATTTTTATTTTTATTATTATATTTATGAAATAAAAATGTATTTGATATTTATAATTTTTTTTTCTATTATTATGTTCAAGATATTTTATTATATTCTTAAATCATTTGCTATAGCTATACATTATTTTATTTTATGTTAAGGATTATATATTGCATTACTAAATATTAAGAATAACAATTATTATTTAGAAGTTGTTACGGTCCTTTTGATTCAAAGGAAATTAATAAAGAATATAGACAATAATAATAATAATAGTAAATAATAATAATAATAATAATAATAATAATAATAATAATAATAATAATAATAATAATAATAATAATAATAATAAAAAGGAGACCATTCCCAACTTATCAAGGTATACAAATTACAAATTTAGAAATAATAATAGTAAATAATTTTATTTTTATTGTATTACCAAATTTTAAAATTTATTAAATATTATAGTTTAATATCATAAAATATTATTAAATCAAAAAGATAATTTTTTAATTAAGATTAAGATGATAATAATTATTGTTTTTATTGGTAAAATTATTATTATTATTAAAGAATATAATAAAATAATTATTATCAAAGATAAATAGTTGTCAAATAGTTATTGTTAATAATTAATATTAAAATTAATAATAATTAAAAAATATAGAGTTAACTATTACTATTATTATTAAATTATCAAAAACGTATTAGAAGAATTAAAGATAACTATTATTAAATTAATAGAATTAAATGAATTATTATAATTTATTATTGTGTTACTGATTTAATATGATTTAATCTAATTTCTAAATGAAAAGGACTTAACAACAATATATATGATTTACATAATAATAAATAATAAATAAATAATAAGTAATAAATAAATAAATAAAAAAAAATTGGATTAATAATTAATAAATAATAAATAATAAATTATAAATTATAAATAAATAATAAATAATTAAATAATAAAAAATAAATAATAAATAATAAATAATAAATAATAAATAATTGAATAATAAATAATAAATTGTTTTTTGTATAGTTTGTTGATAAAACCTGTATGTTTATTTAAAAATATTAGGAAGGCACTTGTTTAAAATTGTTGAAAAATAGCTAAGATAATTATATGATGATATAGTTTTTAAATATTCAAATAACGATATAGTTTTGATAAATAAATAATAAATAATAAATAATAAATAATAAATAATAAATAATAAATAATAAATAATAAATAATAAATAATAAATAATAAATAATAAATAATAAATAATAAATAATAAATAATAAATAATAAATAATAAATAATAAATAATAAATAATAAATAATAAATAATAAATAATAAATAATAAATAATAAATAATAAATAATAAATAATAAATAATAAATAATAAATAATAAATAATAAATAATAAATAATAAATAATAAATAATAAATAATAAATAATAAATAATAAATAATAAATAATAAATAATAAATAATAAATAATAAATAATAAATAATAAATAATAAATAATAAATAATAAATAATAAATAATAAATAATAAATAATAAATAATAAATAATAAATAATAAATAATAAATAATAAATAATAAATAATAAATAATAAATAATAAATAATAAATAAATAATAAATAATAAATAATAAATTTTAAAATATTAAATATTAAATATTAAATAAATAAATAATAAATAGTAAATAATAATAAATGAATAATAATAAATAATTAATAATCATTTATTATTATTATTATTATTTATATATATATTTTTTTAAAAATCAAATAATATGAAAATGAGAAATGGTGAAGTGCAGTTGATTGTTTATTTTTTTTGTTTATTTTTTATTTTTATTAGATTTTAATAATTAATATTTTTTTTTTAAATTATTTTTTTTAAAGTTTTAATAAATCAAAATCTAAAAGACTTTAATTTTATAAAATATATATATTTTTTAATTTTATATATATATATATATTTTAGAGTTAAAGTGAAAAGAATACTTTTATTGATGATGTATAAATATATATATATAAAAAAAATAAACATTCATATCTTAAATAATATTAATTATTGGCATTAATAAAAACAAAACAAAAAAAAAAAGATTAAATTTTTAATAATTTTTAATAATTTTTAATATTTTTTTTTAAAAAAAATAAAATAAAATAAAATAAAATAAAAAACGTTTTTTTTTTTTTAAAGAGTTTTAATTTTAATTTAATATTAATATATTAATGATTATAACTCCATAGAAATAGATAAACTTTGATTTATTTTCATCGATCTTCTTTTTTTTTTTTTTAACTTTAAAGTTTTTATTTTTATAGTTTTCATCTTTATTTTTTATTTTATTTTTTTACTGTTATTTATTTTGTTTTATTTTATTCTACTTTTTTTTTATTAAGAAATCAATATAAAATAGATATTAATTTTATTTAAACATGAGAATAAACGTTCTATCTATTCTAGAGTAATAAAGTTTTAGGAAGATGAACAGGATGATTTATCAATGATTTATTAATAATTTATTATTATGTCAAAAAAAGTATTATGTCAATTTAATAATAGAATTTATCTTTTATTAATAATAATCTATCTATTATTATTATTTATTATTATTATAAATATTAAAATAATTATATAAATTAGAATTACTGATATGTAGTTATTAATTTTTTTTTTTTTTCTTTGTTAAACTATTTGAAGAATATTAAAATGTTTACTTTTTTTTTTTTAATTATATTTTATTAATTTTATTTTATTTATTATTTGATATTATTTTAAATGGGATTTATTTTATTAGTATTATCACTATTATATTAAATTTATTACTAATTATTACTCATTTAATGTATGGAATAGATGAAAAATAATTTATCTCCCATATTAGAGATAATATTAAAATGAAAAAAAAATGTCTCATTCATACATATAAATTATTAGGAAATGAAAAAATATATTTATATTTATATTTATATATATTTATATATATATACACATATATATATTTTTTTTAATAAAGAATATTATGTATTATGTATTATGTATTATGTATTATTTTAATCCTAATATATTATTTTAATCCTAATATATTCTCTCATCTTTTTTTTTCTATTTTAAAATTGTTGGATAATATAATATGGAAGATCTATCATTTATTTGGATGATTTGATTCTTTAATCATATTTATTTATATATATATTCATTCATCCATTTAATTAATTGAATGTATTAATAGAAATTTGGATTGATCATAGATAAGAAAAAAAAAAATTTTTTTTGTTTATTCATATTGATTTGTTTACTTGAAAGATTATATTAATATTGACCATAAACTTTTTTTTTTTTAGTATAATATTAAATAACAATAACATTAAATCTTTTTTTTTTTTTTTAATACCAATTAGGAATAATTATCTTTATATATTAAATGATAACATCTATAATAATTAATTATGAAATGATAAAGGTTATTACTTGTAAAATTAAAATAAAAATACCAAATCTATTATTATTATTATATGTATAATTATTTATATATATTATTATTATGATTATACTTTAAAAGAAAAATAATAAAACTTGAAATAATATTTAGAAATATTAGTTTTTTTTTTGGCTATTATAAAAATGTTTCCATTTATATATTATGAATAGATTAAATACTTAATTTATTTATATAAAATATACTTTATTAAGGATATCATTTTTTGGTGACAGTATAAAGTAAATATATTATTAATAGTTGTAAATATAATATATTCTTTATTCATAATTTATAATTATAATATCTTTATTACATTTATTTATTTATTTATTTATTAATTATTTGATAACTTATTTAATTATGGGTTATATATTTTATTTATTTATTATTTATTTTATTTATTATGATTTATTTAATTATGATTATTTACATTTTTTTTTTTTCAAATCATTTTTTATTTATTATTTATATTATATTTTAAGATTAGGTAACATTAAAATATCGATTTTAAGGTATTACAAAAATAATAAATATGTTTAGAAAAAAGTTTTTTTATAATTTATTTGTATCATATATTAATAGATAGAATTTTATATGAAATCTTTTAATATATAAAGTTTTAATGAAATCTTTAATATATCAATGTTTTTTTTTTTTTTTTTTTTTTTTTTTTTTATAAAGGGATAAAAATAATTAAAAAAAAAATAAAGAAGAGTTTTTTTTTATTGTATTATATTTTTTTTTGAGATTTTTTATTTATTTTTGTTTATATTATTATTAACTTATTATTTATTTTTAATCTATGATATCTTTATTATTAATTTTTAATATTTTTATAGGTTTATTTTTTTTTTATTTTCAGTAATAGGACTTGTCGATATGCAATTATCTAATTTTGTTGTGGCTACTGGGATATGTTACTTTATTTAGTTATTTATTATTTTTTTTATTTTATTTCTTAATTTTTTTTTTTTGTTATTTATTTTTTTTTTTTATTTTTATTTTTGTTTTTTATTTGTTATTAAATTTAAATTCAATCAATATCATTTAATAATTTAATTTATTAAAAAAAAAAGGAAAAAAAGTTTTGTCATCCATTTTTTTTTACGGTTGAGTCATAACGGCATTTCATAAAGGTTACGATTTGAAATAATTTGAGTCATCAATAATCATTGATTCAAATTTAATACAATAAATGTACCATGAAATAAATTATTGTAATTACCTATTAATGTGGCTTGATAAATAAAAAATATCTAATACAATACATTATTACTATAGAGGACTAATGTATAATTTTTTTTCTTTTAGAAAATAAATTTTATATTTATGGTTAAATTAAATTTTTATATTATGATGGTCAGGTTTATAAAAGATAATTATTAATATTATTATTATTTTTAAAAAAGTCATATTATTATTAAAGTCAACACTATAAAAAATAAAATAATATAAATAAAATATAATATAACAATAATATATAATAAAATAAAGAAAAGAAAAAAATTTTTTTTGAATAAATGAATAAATAATAAAATTAATTAAAGTAAAATAAAAATAATAGATACAGCTATATAGAATTATTTAAAGTACGTTCATCTGTTTATAATAATTTTTTTTAAATCAAGTTTTTTTTTTTATTTTTTTTTTATTTCTAATGTTGACCATTTTATTTTATTTTTACTCGATAAATTAATCAGTAAATGTTATTTGCTAGAATAAACAAAATAATAATAAATAAATAAAATTTACTTTTAAAATTATCCCATTTTTATTTACAGTTTACCTTCTTAATGATGATAATCATTCAAAGGTTTATAAATATATATGAAAATAAATATATAATTTTTTATTGTTTAATATTTAACTACTTATTTATTATTTAATTATGTATTATTTAATTATTTTAATTTTTATTTATTTATAATTTATTTATTTATTTATTTATTTTATTATCATAAATAATAATATATTTTTATATTCAAATTAATTATATTTGGTTAAAATAGTCTTTAAATAAAAATTTAATTTAAATTTTTAGATTTAAATTTTTTGAATTAAAGGAAAAAGAGTATCGTACAAATTATTCATTGTACATTTTTTATAAAATAAAATTTAATATATATAAAACATATATTAAATAATAAATATTGATTAGTATTAAGATGTTAAATAGAATATATAGATAATATATTTTAAAATAATTATTATTTAAATTAATTTAATATATGATATCAAATATATAATATATGGTAGAATATTAATTAATACAATTAAATCTATATTTTATGATACAAATTTAAATATATAATAAATAATATACAATATATTATACATATAAATATTAAAAAAAAAACAATAAAAATAATGTAAAATAAATATAAAATAGATATTTTTTGTATATATTATAAAAAGTACTATGCAATATAATTTATTAAATAATAAAATATATTAAAATCAATAGATAAAATATGGTATAATTTAAAATGTATCATTTAAAATATAAACTATAGAATAATTTAACATAAAAATAATAATAATAATAAAAAAAAAAAAATATATAGTTTTATATATATAATTAAAAAAATTAAATATACATTTAAAAAAAAATAATAATATATGATAAAATCTAAATTAATATAATGTTTAATATATATAAACAATATTGATTTTAATATTATAAATTCTAAATTTAAAAAAGAGTATAAAATAACGACGAAAAGACTAATTTAGAGAAGTCACGCTTAAAATAATTTTTTATCGTGAATAATAAATATTATAAATTTATTTATATATAAAATATAAAAAATAAAAAAGATGTCTGCCCAATTTACTGAAGTCGACAAACGTGCTGTTAACACCATTCGTATGGTTGCTGCCGATATGGTTACTAAGGCCAACTCTGGTCACCCAGGTGCTCCAATGGGTTGTGCTCCAATGGCTCACGTCTTATTCACTAGATTCTTTAAGTGTAATCCAAACAACTCCCAATGGGTAAATAAATAGAAAAAAAAATTTAAAATAATAAATAATGAAAATATATATTATATATTTTTCTTAATAAAGATAAAAAAAAATATAGAATTATGAAAGGCAAAAAAAAAAAAAAAATATAAATTATAAATAAGGCAAAATAAAAAAAAAAAAAAAATAAGAAGAGACAAAAAATATCAGGAAAAAAAATTAAAAAAATTTTTGGATATTATTTTATTGGGATATATTTAATTATATATTTTTTGTAAAAAAAAAATAAAAAAATAAAGTTTTATAAATAAGAAATTAAAGAATAATATAATTGATCAATAGTAGAGTTAAAAAGTTTAAGCTGGATAAATAAAATAATGAAAATAATATAATAAAAGAAATATTAAAAAGCAATAAAATAACAAAAAATATATATATATATTATTATTTTTTAATATATTATTACAAATAGTTAAATCGTGATAGATTCGTTTTATCCAATGGTCACTGTTGTACTCTTCAATATGTTCTTAACTATTTATTAGGTTACAAGATTACTTTAGAAGACTTAAAGAACTTCAGACAATACCAATCCATGTAAGTTATTTATTTTATAATAAAATATAGAAATAATATTAATATAAAGAGTATGTGTTAAAAAGATAATAACTTAATATTTATTTTTTTTTTTGAATTAATTGATAAATTAATTTCATTAAAATAGTACTCCAGGTCACCCAGAACGTGGTATGACTGATGGTATTGAAGTTACTACTGGTCCTTTAGGTCAAGGTATTAGTAACGCTGTTGGTTTAGCTATTGCTGAAGCTCATTTAGCTGCTACTTTCAACCGTCCAGGTTATGAAATTTTCAACAACTACACTTACGCTATTTGTGGTGATGGTTGTTTACAAGAAGGTGTTGCTTCTGAAGCTGCTTCCATGGCTGGGTAATTATTTATTTAATTTATTATTATCATTAGTTTTTTTATTCACAAATCTTTATTATTTTTTACTAATTATAAATAATTTAAATAAAATTTTCTTTAAAAAAAATTATGTATAGTCACTTCAAGTTAGGAAAATTAATCGTTCTTTACGATGCTAATAACATTCAAATTGATGGTAATTATATTTATTATATTTGAAATATTGTAAAAAAAATGAGAATAATTTTGTTGAAGCAATATTAAATATAGAATTAATTAAAAGATAGAAATAAAAAATAACGAAGAGATATAGAGGATAATTAATTTTTTTTTTTAAAAAAATAGGATATTGAAAAATAAGAAAGAGAGTTATAAATAATGATATTAATTTTTTTTATAAAAAGATATTGAAAAATAATAAAGAAAGTTATAAATAGTGATATTAATTTTTTATTTTTAAATAATTTTTTAAATAAATAATAAAGGTGAACTTAAGGTTCAATTCACTGAAGATGTTTGCACTCGTTTCACTGCCTACGGCTGGCAAGTTCTTAGAGTTGCCGATGGTGATAACGATCTTGACTCCATCGCTAAGGCTATTGAAGAAGCTAAGAAGGATACTACTAGACCAACTATTATTTACATTCGTACTACTATTGGTTTCGGTTCTAACCTTCAAGGTACTCCAAAGGTTCACGGTTCTCCACTTAAGGCTGAAGAAGTTGCTAGAATTAAGGAAGTCTTTGGTTTAGATCCATCTAAGACTTTTGATGTTCCAGATGATGTTCAAAAGTTATACGAAGGTGTTAACCACAAGGGTATTGATTCCGAAAAGGAATGGAACGCTCTTTTCGAAAAGTACGCTGCTGAATATCCAAAGGAAGCTGCTGAAATTAAGAGACGTGTTAGCGGTAAATTACCAGAAGGTTGGGAAAAATTATTACCAAGATACACTCCACAAGATAAGGCTATTGCCACTAGAAAGTTATCTGAAACTGTTCTTAATGCTATTTGTGAAGCTCTTCCAGAATTCATTGGTGGTTCTGCTGATTTAACTGCTTCTAACCTTACTAAATGGAAGGAAGCTAAGGACTTCCAAGCTCCAGACTCTGGTATTGGTGATTACTCTGGTCGTTACTTCCACTTTGGTGTCAGAGAACACGGTATGGCCGCTGTTATGAACGGTATGTCTGCCTACGGTTGTGGTATCATTCCATTCGGTGCTGGTTTCTTAAACTTCATTCCATATGCTCTTGGTGCTGTTCGTTTAAGTTCTATCTCTCATCATCAAGTTGTCTATATTATGACTCACGATTCCATTGGTGTTGGTGAAGATGGTCCAACCCATCAACCTATTGAAACTTACGCCATGTTAAGAGCTCAACCAAACTTAAACGTTATTCGTCCAGCTGATGGTAATGAAGTTTCTGCTGCCTATCTTCAAGCTTTAACTAGTAAGACTACTCCATCTGTCTTATGTTTAACTCGTCAAAACTTACCACAATTAGAAGGTTCTTCTATTGAAAATGCTTTAAAGGGTGGTTACATCTTACAAGATGCCCCAGATGCTAAGATTGTTTTCGTTGCTACTGGTTCTGAAGTTTCCTTATGTGTTGATGCTGCTAAGTTATTAAAGGAAGAAGGTATTCCATCTCGTGTTGTCTCTATTCCATGCTTCTCCTTATTCGAAGCTCAAGGTGCTGATTACGTTAACAAGGTCTTACCAAAGGGTATTCCAAAGCTTAGTGTTGAAGCTGGTACTACTTTCGGTTGGGCTAAGTACGCTAACAAGTCTATTGGTATTGATACCTTCGGTTTATCTGCTCCAGCTGCTAAGGTCTTTGAACACTTTGGTCTTGTTCCAACTGAAGTTGCTAAGAAGGCTAAGGAATTAATTGAAGAATTCCCAAAAATGTCTCTCTAAGTTAATTTTATTTTAACTTGAAAAATCCCTTTATAAGTTTTAAGTAAATAAAATGAATAAATACAAAAAAAAAAAAAAAAAAGAAAAGAAAAAAAAGAGAATATATATAAATAAAAAAGTATATATATATTTTTTTTTTACATTTTTTTTTTTTTTTTTTTTTTTTTTTATATATTAGGGCAAGATGATAAAAAATTATAATATATATACATATAAAAGATAACCCACATAAATTTTAATATTAAAAATTTTAATTTATTTTTTTAGTATTTAATTATTTATAATTAAAACATTATATATATCTTTCAATTAAAAAAAAAAATAAAAGAATACAACAAAAAAAAAAATAGTATATAAACAGAACATAAACTAAAAAATTTTTAAAAAAAAGAATAAATAATTATTCTATTTTATAAAGTAATAAAATAATAAAGAGGAGTGAATAAATTCAATCTATAAAGATGTAAAAAAAAAAAAAGAATAAATAATTAATTAATAAAAATCTATATATATATATATAAAATATATCTATAAAAATCTTTTATTATTATTTTTTTTTTTTTTAGTGTTTTAGAAGTTGAAAATGTGTTTAAATTTTATTTTTATTTTTATATTATTATTATTATTATTATTATTATTATTTTTTTTAATATTTACAATATGTATTTATTTTATTATTATTTTTTTTTTTATAGTATTAATTAATACCTTTAATTTGTCGATCTTTTAGATTGATGATTCATTATTCCCCCGAGCAGGGGTGTACTCGATTTATGTATTTAAATCGCCTGCAAGGGGAATTAACTTTACTCTTATAAAGTAGATCCACAGTACTGGTGCAAAATAGTAGTAAAGTTATATTTTGTGTTAATTAATAACATTATGCGACACCACACTATCTATTTTAAAGATGTTACTTCTAGGTTTTATTTCTTTTTTATTTGATAGGAAGGGAAAAATTCCCGCATAGTACAACTTGCCGAAATACATAGTATTTTCGAGCTTTTTTATTTTTTTATTTTTTATTTTTTTATTTTTAATTTCAAATGTACTTTTCACCTACATGTATTTTTTAAAATAAAATTTAATAAAGTTTTGGAAGTGTATTCTCTTCCCTGTCTAAAAAAAAAAAAAAAAAAAAAAAAAAAAAAAAAAAAAAAAAAAAAAAAAAAAAAAAAAAAAAAAAAAAAAAATAACATTATGCGCAATGGTAATGTTATTGGTAAAATTTTTCTGGTGAACACTCACTGCGGAATATAATGGTGCATTTTTGGAACATTGTTAAATAAGTTACACCCAAGAATTAGTAATACATTTTCATTGTATTTCTATTTTCATGTAGTATTACTATTCTCATGTAAGAATCTATTGTATTCAATTGTATTTCAACTTTATATTTCATGTATCACGTTGTAAGAGATTGATTCACTCTAAATCTTGTAGTAATTTATTTAACTCTTTACTAATTTTGTGCCATTTTATTTCATCAATTCAATCTTAGTCATTAAATACTTTATGATATTCAATTTAAATAATATACTGAAAAAAGTGCTAAATCAAATTATTTTTCAATCATTCAACAAACTACTAATTATCGAAATTATTTACTCCAAAAAGATATAAAATTATTACAATTCTCATTATACTTAAGACTTTATAATAAAAATTGACTTTTTTTTATTTTTTTTTTAGTTATTAATTTTTAGTTTTTTATTACTATTATGGAAATCCAATTTATAAGAAATAAGAATTTCATTCTAAGAGGTTCAAGGTGCCACGGTATACCAATGGAGAATACGAAACTACTCTTTATCCGCGGACTTCGATCTTGGCCAGAAATCAAAATGAGAAGACATTTAAAGAAAACTCTGAATGAATTAAATGATAAAGTTTTATCAGTTAAACGTATTGCTAATTTTAATGATGCATTCTTTAAAATTAAAATAGTAGGTAATGAAGAAGAATTAACATCTATTACTGATTGTATTGTTAATAGTTTCAAACGTGCTTCAATTAATGTTATTAATTGTAGCAAAAGGAATCATAAATACAGTTTTTCTTCACTCAAAAGGAAACATTTTGCCTTATCAGAAAAAGTGAATTCATCTTATAATATCAACTTATTCACTACTTCAAATTCAAATGCAGATTCAAGTCAAAATTCAAATTCAAGTTCAAATACAGATTCATGTTCAAGTTCAAGTACAAGCTCAAGTTCAAGTTCAAGTACAAGTTTAAGTACAAGTTCAAGTACAGGTTCAAGTTCAAGTTCAAGTCCAAGTTCAAGTACAATTTCAAGTTCAAGTTCAAGTACAAGTTCAAGTACAAGTTCAAGTACAAGTTCAAGTTCAAGTTCAAGTTCAAGTACAAGTTCAAGTTCAATTTCAAATTTATGTTTAAATTCAGTTTCAAGCTCAGATTCAAATTCAAATTTCAGTTCAATCAATTATAATAATTCCAATAATATTAATAACACTCATATTAATAATAATACAGTTAAAGAATTTTCTCTATGTGTCAGTTAGAATACTAATGGATGGAACTTTGATAAAAAAGACAGTGTTGAATTCTTTATTTCAATGTACAAACCACTTTTCTTATGCTTTCAGGAAACAGGAAATGGTTCAGGTTCTAGCAGTAAATATCCATGTCGAGTATCATTAAAAAACTACAAACATTTCTTCAAAAAAGCTAATAATGAAATTCCCGGTAAAAGAGGTCTTTATATTGGGTTTCATAATTCTTGTCAAGCCTCTCTTGAAAACAACACTTATGAGTATATTATTTCCTTGTATACTTATAATTTTTGGAATTTCACTAAATGTTCTATTGGTAATGTGTACGTACCTCATAGTGGCCATAGCCTTCATGCTAGAGCTGCTAGAATTGAAATATTGTCTTGGTTAAATAGTCACTCTTCTCATCCTTCAATGTTGGTTGGTGATTTTAATTTACCTACTGAGAAATTAAGTAATTTGCTCTCTAAATTTAGTAATTGGAAAATTCTTCCCTTATGGGGCTCCCCAATTTCATGGAGTAGAGGTAATAGAGAATCTGATATAGATCATGCGATTGTCAATGATCATATGTTAGATTTACTTTCATATGGTACTTTTATTGACTTTCCCCCCATTTCAGATCATAAACCTTTATTAATAAAAGGTAAATGTTTTTCATCAGTTAATTCAGATAATTCTTTCTCTCTGCCTAAAAAGACAGTTAAATGGGATAGATTAAAATGTATAAATGAAAAAGAATCAATTTTTGACAACAACTATTTTAGTGTATTAGAGGAAGTGATTCCAGATCCTAATATTAGTATTGATGATATTTCAAAGAAATTTATTTCAACTTCATTCAATATTGCTAAGGAACTTAATATCACGTCAATTTCAGAAGTTCGAAAATCTTTTTTTCATATGTCGCAGAAAATATTTAATTTGCAAAAACTCAAAATGAAATTATATAAATCCATTAAAAGAAGAGGTTCTTATCATAATTTAGATGAATTTGAAGAATTAATTGATAAATATAATAGAATGTGCAAAATTATTCATCATATGTGTAATATTTATAGGAAAACTGAATACCAACATTGGATTAATACAGGATGTGAATATATGAAATCTCATAACCCTAAAAAAGCTTGGAAATGGCTTAAAACAACAGCAAAAGTAGATAAATTTAAAAATATGTCAAATTCTCCAGTAAAGGACAAAAATGGAAAAATGGTAAACTAGCTACTTCTACTAAAGAACAGTTAGAAGTATGGCACAATCACTATAAAAAACTTGCTTCAAGCCATTCTGATATCAATAGTGCATTAATCGAATGGTATAATAAATTTTCCAATGGAACAATTAGGTATACGAGACACAATGAATGGGATATAAATCAAGACATCAGTATAGAAGAAATTAGAGAAGCAATTTTGGCTACTCCAAATTTTAAAGCTTCAGGCCCGGATGGAATTCCTATTGAATTTTATAAAGCTTTAATTCCTCCGGATGACGAAAATTCAGTAAATAATTCTTCTTCTGGTTTAAATTGTTTACAGAAGATATACTCAAGAATTTGGAATGGAGAATTTCCTAGCTCATGGAATGAAGCAAGTATTATATCTATTCCTAAAAAAGGAGATGATCTATCTGATTGTGACAATTATCGAGGTATCTCTCTGATTAACAATGGTATTAAACTCATTTCGAAAATAGTCTCCAAAAGAATTTCAGAATATGGACTTAAAAATAATTTTATTAGGCCAGAGCAATTTGGATTTCGTACTAAAGAAGAATGTGTTAGTTTATTTATTTCAATTCGAGAAATTTGTCAAAGGCGTAAAAATGATAATAAAGAAACTTACATAGCTTTTCTAGATTTAAAAAAGGCATATGATTCTGTTCCAATAGGTAATATTTTATATAAATTAGATGCTTTAGGTATTAGAGGTAAATGTTATCAATTTATAAAAAATCTATATTTGACATCCAAAGCTAGTGTTAAAATTGATGATCAATATTCGGAATCTTTTAATATTATGAAAGGAGTTAGACAAGGCTGTCCACTATCACCAATTCTTTTCAATCTTTTTATTAATGACATTTTTAATGATGTTTCAGAACTTGGAATTCCTTTAGGCGAATCTAGATGTTGTGGTGGACTCTTTGCAGATGATATTGTTCTATGCGCACCGTCAAGAACTAAGTTGAAAAAAATGCTTAAGAAGGTAAATGAATGGGCTAAATTTAATATGATGAATTTTGGAATTAATAAGTGTGCAACGATGGTGATTCGACCAGACACACCTCTTTTTCAAAATAAAAGAGATCCTACTTTTTATCTTGATGGTCAACCAATTCCAATAACTAAATGTTATACCTATTTAGGTATACCATTTGATAAAAGCTTATCGTTGAAACCTATTATTAAATTACTTAACTCTAAAGTAACTAAAGCTCTCTTTTCTGTTAGTAAATTTCTTTCAAATTCCAAAATTCCTATTCCATTTAAGAAGATTATAATTAACTCTTATGTACTTAGTAAAGTCTCTTACTTTGCACCTTTAGCTTGGTTCAAATAAAACGAGAACAAATAATACTCAGAAATTAATTAATAAAGGATTAAGATGGATTGCAGGTATACAAAAAGCCAAATCATTTATTAATGTATATTCTATTTCAAAAGATTTACATATTCCTCCATTGTCAGCTAAGTGTGCTTTGTCTCAAGTCAAATGTTTTGATAAATGGAAAAATTCAAATTGTATTATTTCCTATTTAGTTAATAATATTCCAAAATCTAGAAAATATACATGGACAAAAGAAAGTAGAACTCTTAAACGTAAACTAGAGAAAAGAGGTAATAACGATAATAAAATCAAGGATTTTTATTGGAAAAGAGATATGAAAATCAATTCTATTAAAGCTGAGTTTTATGACAAAAACAAATTCGAAGAAACATCAAAATTTATAAAACTTTGTTATGACTATCCTGATCTTTCATATGGTTTCTATTGGCTATTGAGAGCACGAAGCGGATATAGATTAGATGCTAGAATTGCTAAAGCTGCAAAAATAGTGGACCAAATGTGTCCTAATTTTTGTCCCTGTTGTAAAAGTAATAAACAATGGATAAGTCATTGGTTAATTGATTGTCCCTTTTTCAATCATACTCGTAGTAAAGTTAATGATAAAATTTTATTTTTATATAATGCTTTTTACCGTGGCAACCTAACAAATGATATTGTTAATAGTAATAATGATAATAGTAATAGTAATAATAGTAATAGTTATAATAGTAATAATAATATTAGTAATAGTATTTTTAGTAATGTTAGTAATAGTATTGAAAATAATGTATATATTGATTCTAGTGTGTGTGAAAAAGTGTTTAATTTCCTTCTTGGAGGTCGAAGTATTAATAACAGTACAAGGGAATGGAAGGATCTATTTAAGTGCCAGATGAAATCAGGTGCTTATTCTGATACTCCGTTCTTAGTGGTTACTGCGGCACTTCTCCAATCGATTATACCTATTGCTATTGGCCAGCAATGGTCTTTGTTCAATAGGTTCAAATCGAATCGTACTACTACTACCAAGAGCGTCAATGCTGAAGAAACAGTAAGACAGGCCAGCAGGGCTAGCGCAACCAATGAAGATCATAATTTTGTATCTTAAAATTATGATTAACATTGCGAAGTCAAAGTTAATTATTATACTTCAGTATAATAATGCCCTTGTGAAGTCTTACAAATATTAATTAAATGAAACTAGAATATATTATACCATTATTTTATTTTTATTTTGTGTTTTATTTTTTGTTTATTTTTTTATCTTTTTTTTTTTTTTATTATTTTATTACATGTATTTTATCAAATATTTAATTAATAAAGATGAAACAAGTTTGCTGCCGTTAAAAAAAAAAAAAAAAAAAAAAAAAAAAAAAAATCTTAAAAAAGCTTATGATTCAGTTCCTATTTTTAACATTCTTACTAAATTATATCATTATGGCGTACGTGGTAAATGTTTTGATTTTCTTTGTAATTTATATACTTCATCTAAAGCTCGTGCTCGATTTGCTTCAATGTTATCAAATGAATTTCCTATTAAAAGAGGTGTTCGTCAAGGTTGTCCATTATCTCCAATTTTATTCAATTTATTCATCAATGATATATTAAATGACTGTGAAAAGTATGGTGTTAATATTGGAAGAAAAAAGTGTTGTGGTGGACTCTTTGCTGATGATGTTGTTCTCATTGCTCCAAGTGCAAAAAATTTAGAAAAATTACTAAAAAAGGTATATAGATGGGCTAATTTAAATGAAATGACTTTTGGTATTGAAAAATGTGCAACTATGGTTATAAAACCAATGAACTTCCAATCTCCTCCAAACTATAGTGATCCAACCTTCTATTTAGGAAAGAATGATATTCCTAAAGTTTCTAGTTATGTCTATCTTGGTATTCCTTTTTCTGATGATCTCTTACTAGAACACATTATATCTCACATGCATTTTAAAGTTAGAAAATCCCTTCTTTCATTTACACATTTCTTCTCAAATAAACTTATCCCTATTGCATACAAGAAAAAAGTTCTTCAATCCTTTGTTATTAGTAAAGTAATTTATTATTCTCCTTTACTTGGTTCAAACAAATCCAGAACGGCCAGAATTCAAACATTAATTAATACTGGTCTATTTTGGTGTATCGGCTCCTTCTCTAAAAATGGTAAAACAAGTTCAGAAGACAATGACTATATTAGACATAATTCTACTATGAGTACTTATGCTTTATCTCGAGATCTAAGCATTCCTCCTATTGCTGGTGTCTGCGCAGCCTTACAGATTAAATCATTTGCAAAATGGAGTAAATCAAACTGCATTATAAAGGATCTTATTAAATCTATTCCCAAAATGCATCATTATTCCTGGACTAAAGAATCTAGAACACTGTATAAAAAAATCAAAAAATATAAATGTGAAAAATATGACGATATTTTAGAACGTTACTGGAAATCAGTTGCCAAATTTCAAGGTATTAAAGGTCAAAATTACGATTGTAATAAGTTTTCAAACAATAAAGCTATAATTATGCTTAGTTTAAAATATCCCCAATTCAACTTAGGGTTTTCGTGGATTATTCGTTTACGCTGTGGTTATAAATACAATACTACTATTGCTATTAGAATGGGTAGAGTTTCAGAAGATTGTCCCAAGTCTTGCCCCTGTTGTGGCGAAGATAAACAATCTTTTGAACATTGGATTTTTAAATGCGATGCTCTTGCATCTTTTAGATGGAATTCTTTAAATTTCATCGATGATCTCTATGTTTTATTCCTTAGGAAGATTAGAGCGTTTAATCCTCTTTCTTCCTATGACTCTATTTCTGATTTTGAAGATTATATCAATCATTATATATACTTGTTCCTTCTTGGTGGGACTTTAGTTTTAAATGAGCTACATTTCGATAGTGGGGAACAGAGACAATTAAATGAACTACTTTTCAAAGGTTCATCTGAGTCACCTGTTCCAAAAATTGTGGGCATGGCGGAATTCTTAACATATGCAATACCTATCATAAGTAGTTCGTTTGAGCTATTATTTGATAGGTATTGCAAAATATCAAACTTAACCAAGAGCGTCGACGTCGTACTGATAAGGCATAATGAAAATACAGGATTATCATCTATTACTACGAAGGGTGATTCTCGCCTTAGTAGCTCAATAAATGATGAATCCGGGGAGAGTTTAGTGGACACCACACTATCTATTTTAAGGATGTTACTTCTAGGTTTTATTTCTTTTTTATTTGATAGGAAGGGTAAAATTCCCGTATAGTACAACTTGCCGAAATACATAGTATTTTCGAGCTTTTTTATTTTTTATTTTTTATTTTTTAATTTTTTATTTTTAATTTCTAATGTACTTTTCACCTACATGTATTTTTTAAAATAAAATTTAATAAAGTTTTGGAAGTGTATTCTCTTCCCTGTCTAAAAAAAAAAAAAAAAAAAAAAAAAAAAAAAAAAAAAAAATAGATTGATGATATGATATATTAAATGATTGTGAAAAATATGGTGTTAATATTGGAAGAAAAAAATGTTGTGGTGAACTCTTTGCTGATGATGTTGTTCTCATTGCTCCAAGTGCAAAAAATTTAGAAAAATTATTAAAAAAGCTATCTCGCCCTATGTACTCTAATTCTATTTCGTCAAGTGTTTTAAAGGACAAGCAGTTTTAATTTTTTTATTTTTAATTTCAAATGTACTTTTCACCTACATGTATTTTTTAAAATAAAATTAATAAAGTTTTGGAAGTGTATTCTCTTCCCTGTCTAAAAAAAAAAAAAAAAAAAAAAAAAAATAAAGGACAAGCAGGGTAACTTTTTATTTTCTCATTCGGATCAATTAAATCGATTTGCTGAACATTACAGTGAACTAGCTTCTGATGTTACTCAACACAGTTTGGATAATGAATACTGGGTAAGTTTATTTGGAACTAATCCTAATAATAATCTTACTTGGGATATTAATGATTCTATTATTATGGAAGAAATTCAAAACACTGTGCTTGAAATAAAAAATAATAAAGCTCCTGGACCCGATGGTATTCCGATTGAATTTTTTAAAGCCCTCTTTAGTAAATCTGATTTATCATTAAAGAAGATCAAAACATACATTTCAAATAATTTTCCTAATTGGTATATTGCTCCCTTATATGTTAATAAATTTACTTATGCCAAAGGTACTAGATCATCTTGTATGACCATGTCATCTATAATGAGGCTTTGGCAGCTCATTTTAATAAAACCTCGGTTTGCACTTCATTTTATAGTATTTCTGATCATAAACCTATTATACTTTCTTGCAACAAAGTTCTCTCCGATGGCTTTATAAGGCCTGCTAAAGTTTCTAAATGGTCTACACATATTTGTAAAACAAAAAATTCAGATATTTTATCACATAATTATTTTTCAATCTTAGCAAATGACCTCGATTCTCATTACAATTCGCTCATGGCTGATGAAATGGTAGAAAAATTTATCAATACAGCAAATAATATCGGGAAGGATATTAAGGCTTTCATTCCAACAAATTTAAAGGGCTCTGCTTTTCATTGTCCTTATTACATTAAAAGACTGTCTCATGAAAAACATATTGCATTTCGAAATATTAAGCCTTACTTTAACTGTGAAAAAGTTGATAATTACCTTGAACAATTTAATAAATATGAAAAACTTTGCAAATTAATCAAGAAAACAAAGAGCAAGTTTCGTTCTGCTAGATTTAAAGCCAATATAGTAAAAATTGGTAATTATTTTTTGAATAAAGATTTCAAAAATGGATGGAGATGTTTAAAAAAAATGGCTAAACCATCGTATTCATCTACCTCCCCTACTTGCATAAAATCTAAATTTGGTCAAGATATTATCTCTCCTACTAAACAATTAGATAGATGGGCTGAATATTATAAAGATCTAGCTTCTGATCCCTCAGGTCACAGCCTTAATCGTAACTTCTGGATCCATGCTTTAAGGAATATTAGTCTTAGATCCTCTACCTGGAATATCAACGATCCCATTACGATTGACGATATTAAAAAAACTATTTCATCTATGAAAAACAACAAAGCACCCGGCCCCGATGGTATCCCGATTGAATTCTACAAAGCTCTGTTTTGCAATGAAGAATTACTAGAAGCACATCCTGCTGCTGGAAAGTGTCTTAAATTGATTTTTAATAAAATATGGAATGGGTCTTTTCCTAAAAAATGGAACTCAGCTTCTATTGTATCAATCCCTAAGAAAGGTGACCTATCAGATTGTAGTAATTATCGAGGTATTTCTCTCATTAATGTTGGACTGAAAATCATTTCAAAAATTATAACGGATAGAATATCTACTTACGCACTCTCACATAATTTCATTAGACCTGAACAATTTGGTTTTCGTAATCGTGAAGAATGCATTAGTTTATTCATTTCCGTTAGAGAAATTTGCCAAAGAAGAAAATTTCAAGGAAAATTCACATATTTAGCCTTTTTAGATCTTAAAAAAGCTTATGATTCAGTTCCTATTTTTAACATTCTTACTAAATTATATCATTATGGAGTACGTGGTAAATGTTTTGATTTTCTTTGTAATTTATATACTTCATCTAAAGCTCGTGCTCGATTTGCTTCAATGTTATCAAATGAATTTCCTATTAAAAGAGGTGTTCGTCAAGGTTGTCCATTATCTCCGATCTTATTCAATTTATTCATCAATGATAGATTAAATGACTGTGAAAAGTATGGTGTTAATATTGGAAGAAAAAAGTGTTGTGGTGGACTCTTTGCTGATGATGTTGTTCTCATTGCTCCAAGTGCAAAAAGTTTAGAAAAATTACTAAAAAAGGTACATAGATGGGCTAATTTAAATGAAATGACTTTTGGTATTGAAAAATGTGCAACTATGGTTATAAAACCAATGAACTTCCAATCTCCTCCAAACTATAGTGACCCAACCTTCTATTTAGGAATGAATGCTATTCCTAAAGTTTCTAGTTATATTTATCTTGGTATTCCTTTTTCTGATGATCTCTTACTAGAACACATTATATCTCACATGCATTTTAAAGTTAGAAAATCCCTTCTTTCATTTACACATTTCTTCTCAAATAAACTTATCCCTATTGCATACAAGAAAAAAGTTCTTCAATCCTTTGTTATTAGTAAAGTAATTTATTATTCTCCTTTATTTGGTTCAAACAAATCCAGAACGGCCAGAATTCAAACATTAATTAATACTGGTCTATTTTGGTGTATCGGCTCCTTCTCTAAAAATGGCAAAACAAGTTCAGAAGACAATGACTATATTAGACATAATTCTACTATGAGTACTTATGCTTTATCTCGAGATCTAAGCATTCCTCCTATTGCTGGTGTCTGCGCAGCCTTACAGATTAAATCATTTGCAAAATGGAGTAAATCAAACTGTATTATAAAGGATCTTATTAAATCTATTCCCAAAATGCATCATTATTCCTGGACTAAAGAATCTAGAACACTGTATAAAAAAATCAAAAAATATAAATGTGAAAAATATGACGATATTTTAGAACGTTACTGGAAATCAGTTGCCAAATTTCAAGGTATTAAAGGTCAAAATTACGATTGTAATAAGTTTTCAAACAATAAAGCTATAATTATGCTTAGTTTAAAATATCCCCAATTCAACTTAGGGTTTTCGTGGATTATTCGTTTACGCTGTGGTTATAAATACAATACTACTATTGCTATTAGAATGGGTAGAGTTTCAGAAGATTGTCCCAAGTATTGCCCCTGTTGTGGCGAAGATAAACAATCTTTTGAACATTGGATTTTTAAATGCGATGCTCTTGCATCTTTTAGATGGAATTCTTTAAATTTCATCGATGATCTCTATGTTTTATTCCTTAGGAAGATTAGAGCGTTTAATCCTCTTTCTTCCTATGACTCTATTTCTAATTTTGAAGATTATATCAATCATTATATATACTTGTTCCTTCTTGGTGGGACTTTAGTTTTAAATGAGCTACATTTCGATAGTGGGGAACAGAGACAATTAAATGAACTACTTTTTCAAAGGTTCATCTGAGTCACCTGTTCCAAAAATTGTGGGCATGGCAGAATTCTTAACAAATGCAATACCTATCATAAGTAGTTCGTTTGAGCTATTATTTGATAGGTATTGCAAAATACCAAACTTAACTTTATATAAATATGCTATATTTATATAGGCTTTTCTTATTTCATGTTTTCTTTTTTTTTTTTTTTTTTTTTTTTTTTTTTTTTTTTTTTTTATTTTTTATGATTCTATTCAATTTTACATTTAATCATTTTATCAATTATTTACTTAAGTTTAACATTTATCAATCAGTTAATATTAGTTTTATTCAACAAAGATTGCTTAAAAACAAATTATTATAAAAATTTTTTCAGTAATAATTTTCAACTTCATTTATTTCAATTTCATTCAAATTACAGTTTTACAATTATACTACAAAAAAGGGGTCTATTGCTCAGTTATATATTTGGGGCTTGTACGTTTTCTTACTAAAACAATTCTTACATAAATACTAGCTCTTTTGAGTTACTTTTTAATCGACTTTAATAAGAAATTCTTCAGTACTGAGAGTGCTGACCTCATACTGATATGGCTTAAGAATAATACTATTAGTAGTCCTATTTATATATATTTCAGACACAAATACTAATAGTCTAGTTCCGCTCACAGAATCTATAGAGAGTAAATTCTCTTAATGAGAATCTTTCTTTATTTTCAAGGGAAGCGCTTTATGGACATTATACTATCTATTTTAAAGATGTTACTTCTTTGTTTTATTATATTAAATTTAACTGGTGATCAAGATATCAGATAGTTATTGTAAAATATAATAGAGAAAGTATATAATTAATTTAACAATTATAATATTACAAAATATTTGTTTATTAGACAATATAATAGTTTTTAAGCTATAAAATTTATTTCTATTAAAAACTTTTATTTTATTTGTAATAATAAAAGATACAATAGCTAAAATTATAAGTTAAATAATCTTACAAAGAAATTTAAATAGTAACGTTACTTCATTTCTTTTTATATTCTTTTTAAATTATTATTAATTTATAAAGATAAATTGTTATTAATATAACTAATTAATTATTATTTGTATTATGACTGACTAGTCATCTAATTGTCTAAATCTTAAGTTATAATTAAGTAAAAAACAATTTCTATTCTAAAAACTATTAAAAGTTATTAAAGTAATTATTAAATATATAAAGTAGTTAATTAAAAGTTATTTCTAATTAATTACTATTTATTGCTAATAGACTATTATTTATTTAATAATTATTTCTTATTAATTATTATTAACTAATTTTCTAATTATTAAAAAAAATAATTATTTCAAAAATCATATTTAATTAGATGATCCATCTAATAACTAATAATTATTATTTTATAAGTAATAAGGTTTATAATTAGCAGTGGTTATTATTTTAATTCTAAATATTATTATTCGATATTCTTAATAAAAGTAAAGTAATTATTAAAAAATAGTAAAATTATTAATTATTATTAGTATTAATTATGAAAATATTAAAAAATTAATTTTTTCATAAAAATCCTTTTACTTCTAATGGTACCAATTTTAAGGATTCGGCTGTTATTTCAGTGATTTTTCTATTTTTGCTGAAAGGATTAATAAATGGAAATTAAATTTTTTTTTTTTTTTTTTTTTTTTTACAATTTTAACCCTTCAATATTCTATAGGGAAAAGGTCATTTTTGAAAATGTTTTAATTAATAATAATAATTTTCTGAAATTTAAATTTCAATAAATATATGTTATTTAATATAAAAATTAATAAAATATCCAGTTATAATCTCAACGGTGACAAAATTGAAATCTTAGTAAAAAAAATGTAAATAATATGAAGAAATATTCCCCATAAATGATACAGAACATTTAAAATATCCCATATCGAGTTATTTACTTATTTGGTCGTTTCTCTAAGGAATTATGACATAATAATATATTCTAATAAATTATAAGAAAATAATTCATAATAATAATGTTCTATAATAATATTTTATTCTTTATTTTTATTAATTTATCTTTACATGTATAAATATTTATTAATACATTTTCTTAATTTTATATAATTGTTAAAATAATTAATTAATATCATTTTTTTATTAAACATATCTCTTAAACTATTAATTTACTAATGACTTTATTTATAAATAAAAAAAAAAAAAAAAAAAAAAAAACAATTTTATAATTAAATATTATATAACTATTAATATTTAAAATATATTACTTAAATAAAATATAATTATCAATATTTATAATATAATTCCTAAAACTATATAATTCTCAAAATAATATTTCAAATATAAAATAAAACTTAATAATAATGATGAGTTAATTTAATATCATAATAATAGAATCATTAATAATATAAATTATCTATTTTAATTATAATAAAAGAATTACTTTTAAAAATAATTATTTGAATAACTATATATATAAATTATTATAATTATTATAACTAATAATATTTATACATTATTTTTAACTGTTTTATTTTATTTTATTTTATTTTATTTTATTCAATCTGTACTTTATATTTATATTTCTACTATTTATTTTATTTTATTTTATTTTATTCAATCTGTACTTTATATTTATATTTCTACTATTTATTTTATTTTATTTTATTTTATTCAATCTGTACTTTATATTTATATTTCTACTATTTATTTTATTTTATTTTATTCAATCTGTACTTTATATTTATATTTCTACTATTTATTTTATTTTATTTTATTCAATCTGTACTTTATATTTATATTTCTACTATTTATTTTATTTTATTTTATTTTATTCAATCTGTAATTTATATTTATATTTCTACTATTTATTTTATTTTATTTTATTTTATTCAATCTGTACTTTATATTTATATTTCTACTATTTATTTTATTTTATTTTATTTTATTTTATTTTATTTTATTTTATTTTATTCAATCTGTACTTTATATTTATATTTCTACTATTTATTTTATTTTATTTTATTTTATTTTATTCAATCTGTACTTTATATTTATATTTCTACTATTTATTTTATTTTATTTTATTTTATTTTATTCAATCTGTACTTTATATTCATATACTACTATTTATTTTATTTTATTTTATTCAATATGTACTTTATATCTATATTTCAACTATTTATTTTATTTTATTTTATTTTATTTTATTTCATTCAATCTGTACTTTAATAATATTTGTATTCTACTATTTATTTTATATACTTGAACTTATATTATTGCATTCTTTATTTATTTATTTATTTTTTTCACAAATAATTGAAAAACTAAATTTTCAAAATTAATATTAAGAATAATATTGGATAATTAATATAAAAATTTTAATTATATAATTAAAAAATATTTATAAAAACATAGAAATGGAAGAAAATCTAATTATTATGTAAGTGAGTCTAACAAAGGAAAAGAGCAAATTATTATTAATAAAAAAATATAAATTTAATTTTTCATATATAAGAAAAGATAATTCCAAAGTTTATAAATGTACCGAATATAAAAAAAAAATAAATAAATGTAAATCTTTTATTATTTTAAATGATAAGAAAGAAATCTTAAAATATGATAGTTCACATAATCATCCTGAAAAAAAATACGATGTATCTCTATCTATAATGTAACATAAAATTAAAGATGGAATTAAACTTTTTTCAATTCCATCTTTTTATGTTGAAGTTCGGGATAGATTAATAATAAATATATATAGAAGTAAACACTAAAATAAAAAAAATTAAAAATTAAAATATATCTTTTTAAAATATTTTTTTTTATTTATTTAATAAAAATTATTCAATTAAAACTAAAGATAATTTAATTTTTTGAATAAGATTATATCTTTAAGATTATTTCTATTTTTCAAAATACAATTTTCTCATCTATTTATATTTTTTTTATCGTTAGAAATGGTCAAGCCATTTCTTTAGAATATTTTAGAGTTACATGTTTGAATTGTATTTAAATTATAAATTCATAATCTATTCTATTATAATAAATAATTATTATATATTATTAAATTCTAAACTATTTATTATTAATTATAGTGATAATATATTTTACAAATAATTTTATTACTTTTACAGAACTATTAGTAATAGAGTATTACTTAATTTTATACTATTTTTAAATAAAAGTATTTTAGATTATTATTTATTATTAATATTATTATAAATAGGGTATATTTTGGAAGGAAGTATTACTAATTTTAATGACAAGGATCATGGATTTAAGTAAAATATTTTTAAATCATTATTAATTATATTAATTTTTATTAATAATAAATAATCTGTATTAGTAATATTTGTAAAATAAGATTTTCTTTAATAATCAAATATTGATTGAATAAATCATATTAATAAAACTAGATATTGATAATAATATTGATATTAATAATATAGTATTAATTTTAATAATAAAGTATTGATATTGATAAAGAATTTATATTAATAATAAATTTAATATTAGTAATAATTTGGCAGTAATAGAACATAAGAAAGTTCTCCAAGTAAGGAAATAAATAATTTAATTTTAGTGATTAAGTTATTTTTATGAAAAATAATAAAATTAACATTATTTGTTCATTCCTTAACAAAATTGTAATAATTTTATTAAGAACTAACTCAAAACAGAATTATTAATTACAACTTAACGACTAATTCATTAAGTTGAGAAAATAGAAAATAAAATAAAATAAATCTTTTACCTATAAAGTTTATTATAAAATTAATTATAATAATAACACGAAAAGCAAAAGAAGAATTATTTGTATAAATTTGATTTTAAAAATATGTTTTTGAATAAAATACTTTATTAATTTATTAAAGTTAAAAAAAATAAATTGTTATTATTATAACTATGTTTTTTTTATAATAATAACTCTTGATTTCTCAAAGAGAACTCAAGAGCCTTATTTATATTTTTTTTATGAAAATAAGGTTAAATAAGAAAGGATTTTCTAATCTTAACAAATCTTTTATCTAGGAAAAGATTAGATAGAAAAACCTAGATAAGTTTTCGATCGATATTCTATCTGTAATGAATCCGTCAATAAAAAAAGATTATAACAATAAAAAACACTACAATTTAAACAAATAGAATTAAAGTAATTTCTTTTATTAATAAATTCTTTTATTAATTATAAACTTCTCTTATGTTATTAATTGTAAAATAGTTAATAACTAATACATCGATTTAATTAAGAAAAATTACATGTATTTATATTTTTTCTTATTACATTATTAATATACGATGATATTTAATAATATATATAAAACTATTTATTCACAAACAAAAGATTTTTTAATTAATAATTTTTATTATTTATTAATTTACTAAAACTAAAATTAATTTTTTAAACTCTTTATTTTATTTATTATTTTAATACTTATAATAATTTTAATTATATATTTAATATTGAAAAACTATTTTTATAAATATTAACTATTTAAGATTATTCCTAAATTAATATTTAACTATTTAAAACTAAACTAGGTTAACTAAACTAATTAAAAAATATTTTCAATTTAAAAAATAATTAATAAAATTTATATTAAAAAATAATTCATATACATTAAATAAATTAATTGTACGAAAAATTAAGCTATTTAATGTATTAAAGATTTATTAAATCTTTACACTATCCATATCGATCATCGCATTAATTAAGTAATACCGATTACTTCTAAAAAGTAATTGGGAAAAATCTTAATTAACCGATTTTCCAATCTAATCTAATTGATCGAAAATAAAAGAATAAAATAATAAAAGATATTTCGATCATATAATTTATCCTTATAAAAAAAATATAAAATTAAATAGTTAATAAAATACAGAATACAATATAATACAGAATACATTATAAAATACAGAATACAATATAATACAGAATACATTAGATACAGTAGAGAAATTAATATATTGTAAATATATTATTTAAAATTTATTTAATTAATTATTATTTATACATTTATAAATAATTATAGTTTATTTAATTATTTAATTATACATTTAATTATTAATTTATTAGTCTTAGTTTATTTATTTAATTAAATTGTAAACAAATATATTATGTATTCTAATATGTAATTAATAATGTATTCTGTATTTTGTTTATTAATATCATTATTATGTTATTTTCCTTATTTGTAAATTTATGAATTTATGGTCGAAATATTTTTTATTATTTTATTCTTTTATTTTCGATCAATTAGATTAGACTAGCAAATCGGTTAATTAGGGTTTTCCCAATCACTTTTTAAAGTAATTGGTTTTACCTAATTGATAAGATGATCGATATGTATAGAATATCGATCAAAAAATATTATCTAGGTTTTTCTTTCTAATCTTTTCCTAGATAAGAGATTTATTAAGATTAGAAAACATTTTTTTAATTAACCTTATTTTTCAAAAAAATATAAATAAGGCTCTTGAGTTCTCTTTGAGAAATCAAGAGTTATTATTATAACGATTATAATATAACAATTATTATATATCAAACATAATAACAATATTAAATATTTATATTTTTTTTAGATAAAGATAATTATTAATAAAAATAAATTTTAAAATAAAAAATAAAATATAAAAATAAAATATTCTTCTTACAACAAATCTGTGTTACCTTTGCTAATTGTTTATTATAATTAGTTATAATAAACTCCCAATATTAAGATAAGTATAAAACTTTTTTATATTTGTCTCAATTTAATAATAATTTTTATTAAGTTATTATTAAGTTGCAATTAATAATTTAATTATAATTAATCTTATAATTAAATTATTACAAGAAAATGGTATGGTTCATATAGTTTTAGGAATATAATAATAATTAACACAAATAATAAAATTACAATAAAAAAAAATAATTTGTTTTAAAATCAATATTTATTTAAATTTAATAAGAGAAAAATAATAATAATAATATAATTATTTATTTAATAAAAGTAAGTTATTGATTATATTTTATTTCACTAAAGATTACATGTATTTATATTTTTTTATCAAATTAAAATTTGTAAAGCCTAACTATTTTTTTAATAAACTAATTACTAATTATTTTTATAAATGAAACATTTAAATTGAAATTGAATTATTATTTTAGTTAATAATATTATTGTTATAAATAATAGTTATATATTATTGAATTATTAATTATTTAATAATAGTTTAATATTAATATATATAAAATAAAAATAAAGAGATTATACAGAATATTTTATTGTGGTTTAGTTAAATTTAGTAATTGAAAATAGATTTAAATTGATAATGAAAATTTTAATAACTAATTAAATAGATTTGATTATTTTCAATATAACATATTACAAAAGAAATAAAATATTAATATATTAAGTGGGCAAGGACAATATTCTTGGCTAAAGATTTTTAATACATTATAATGGAATCGGATCGATAATTCAAAAAGGAATTATAAGTTAATTGGTGATTTATTAACTTAAGATTTCTATTTAGTAATATTTGAAGAATATTGGAAAGTTCCAATTATATAGAATAGAATAATCTATAAGGTTAGAATAATTTATATTATTCTAGCACAATTAGTATTATTTGTTCATTCTGTATTAAAAATGTAATAATCTATTTATAATATACTAACTATAACTAGATTATTAATATTTTTAAATATAAAAATTTATACTTAACTTTATATAGAGTTTATTATAAACACTAAATATAGATATAAACAAAAAGACTTTATTTCTTTTAATTTATTATATAATAATAACTCTAATTTCTTTAATCAAAGAAATTTGAGTTGTTTTATACTTTTTTATTTATAATTATTTTAATAGATGAAATTATTAAATAGATGTAATTATTAAATAAATGAAATAGATAAGATAAAGTTAGCAATGAAATAAAGGTATCTAATCTTAACAAATTGATATTCAGGAAAAGATTAGTAGAAAAACCTGAATAACTTCGATTAATATTCTAATATATTAATCATCGTATTAATTAATAAAAACCCAATCATAATAATATTGGGGAAAAAATTAATTAACCGATTACTAAAATCTTATAAATTATCAACTAATTGAAATAATAAAATATAAATAATATTTTTAAATAATGAATACATTACAACAAATTTGTTTACATTATTTTTCAATATATTAATTTGGATAAATTAACATATTTTTTATATGTTAATAAATATTGAAATATAAATGAAATATGAATTAATTAAATAAGAAGATAGATTATTTTATAAGAAATAAATCTATATTCTTACAAAAAATGATACGTGATATTTATAAAATACCAGTATCTAAATATTTTATTTTTATTTAGGAATGACAGTATAACAGTAGGGAATGATAACAAAATAATATATTCTGATAAATATATAATGACACGAAAATAATATAATTTTATACTAAAATGTTTTATTTTATTATTTGTTTTATTATTCCTTCTTTATTTATTTTATTATATAATTATTATACATTATGTTATATTAAATATAATTATAAACTCTTAATATTATTATTTAATATTATTACAATTATAAACTATTCATAACTAGTTTTTAAATATACATATTAAATATACATTTCACCAGTATATTTATATATTTAATTATTATTAATTATATCTCTATTCTAATAAACTAATTTTTGGATTCTACATTTCTCTTATTATTTTATTATAAATCAAAGAATCCCCTTATTAAATAAATAATTTTTTAAAAATATATATAATTATAAATTATTAATTGACCAATAATATTTTTATATAAAATTTAACTATAATATTTCATTAAAGTATAATATTTCTATACGTCAGGTATCAAAATGTAAGAATCTATAATTATTTGCTAACAAATAATTATATTTTCTTAGTTAAGTTATTATAACTATAACTTTATTTAATTACATATAATATTTATTCATTAAATTTATTTTTAAATATTCATTAATTTAACAAAATTTATTTAATTTTAAATAATATATTTACAATATATTAATTTCTCTACTGTAACTAATGTATTCTGTATTTTATAATGTATTCTGTATTTTATTAACTATTTAATTTTATATTTTTTATATAAGGATAAATTATATGATCGAAATATCTTTATTATTTTATTCTTTTATTTTCGATCATTAGATTAGATTGAAAAATCGGTTAAGATTTTTCCCAATTACTTTTAGAAGTAATCGGTTTTACTTAATTAATGCGATGACCGATATGGATAGAATATCGATCGAAAACTTATCTAGGTTTTTCTATCTAATCTTTTCCTAGATAAGAGATTTTTTAAGATTAGAAAACCCTTTCTTATTTAACCTTATTTTCATAAAAAAATATAAATAAGGCTCTTGAGTTCTCTCTGAGAAATCAAGAGTTATTATTATAAAAACATAGTTATAATAGTAACAATTTTATATTTTTAACTTTAATAAATTAATAAAATATTTTATTCAAAAAACATATTTTAAAATCAAATTTATACAAATAATTCTTCTCTTACTTCTCGTGTTATTATTATAATTAATTTTATAATAAACTCTAAAGGTAAAAAAATTTATCTTATTTTATTTTCTCAACTTAATGAATTAGTCGTTAAGTTGTAGTGTTAAGATAATAACTGAATTTCAATTCAATTTCAATTTCAATAATTCAGTTATTTAAATTTCAATATTAATGAATAATAATATATAATAATTATTATTAAATTAACTTTATTAAAATATTTAGGAATTAGTCTAGGCCAACTAATTACGAAATATTATTAACATATTGAAATTAATATATATTAAATAATGTAAACACGTGATTGTCATTAAATTAATTTCTACATATTATATTTTAATTATAAAATATAATATTTAGCTAATATTATATTCTTATATTTTATTTATATTAAATATTTATATTATTATCTTATTTTATATTATCAATATCAAACTTATATTAATACTATTACATATTCATATTAATAATTAATTATTTTATATAAATACATGTTTAAATCTTTTGATTAATCCTTTGTAGGATTATTGTAATTTAAATTATAGTAATAATTATATAAAATAATAATGTAATAAAATATTATTAATATTGAATAAAACTTATATTATAAATAAAAACTTATTTATAAAATTTACTAATAATAATATGTTTAAAATAAGAGTAAAATTAAATTATTAATTAATTACTATAATTTGGCATCTTGACCTAATCGTTAAGACCAAATTATCTTAAAACTTTGACATATAGTTAATAATTCTATTTTGAGTTAGTTCTTAATAGAATTATTACACAAAAATGTTGTTGATAGACTCTCATAAATTTAATTTACCTTTATAAGGAATGAACATAAATTTAAATTAAATTTTATGTATAAACTTAAATTTTCAGATCAAATAATATAGTAAAATTATTAATGTAAAGAATACATAAATTTATTAATATTTTAAAAATCACATTGACTATATTGTTAAAGTTTTTAGATAATTTGGTCTTAACGATTAGGTCAAGATGCCAAATTATAGTAATTTTTTAATAATTTAAATTTACTCTTGTTTAAAACATATTGTTATTAGTAAATTTTATAATCAAGTTTTTATTTAAAATATAAATTTTATTTAATCTTAATAATATTTTATTACATTATTATTTTATATAATTATTACTATAATTTAAATTACAATAATCCTACAAAGGATTAATCAAAAGATTTAAACATGTATTTATATAAAATAATTAATTATCAAAATACTAATTATTAATATGAATATGTAATAGTATTAATATAAGTTTGATATTGATAATATAAACTAAGATAATAATATAAATATTTAATATAAATAAAATATAAGAATATAATATTTGCTAAATATTTTTATAATTAAAATATAATATGTAGAAATTAATTTAATGACAATCACGTGTTTACATTATTTAATATATATTAATTTCAATATGTTAATAATATTTAGTAATTAGTTGGCCTAGACTATTTCCTAAATATTTTAATAATAATTATTATATTATTAATTATTAATATTGAAATTCAAATAACTGAATTATTGAAATTGAAATTGAAATCGAATTAAATGGAAATTCAATTATTATCTTAACATATATTAAAAGGTTTTTAATAAGAATCAATTTATTACTTCATTCTTTATCAAAATGTAAGAAACTATAATTATTTGTTAAATAATTATAATTTCTTTATTTGATTATTTATCTATTATATAATTTATACATTCATTCATTAAATTAGTAATTATTTATCAAGTTAACATGTATTCGTACATTTAATTATAGTTTTAATTTAATTAAAAATTTTTTTCTTTAAATTTATTTAATATACATTTATTTTATTTAATTTATTTAATTATAAATTTTATTAATTTATATAGTAATGAATTAATTATTTAATTATTATTTTTAATTAAATTTGAATTAACGGACTTTAAAGTTTTTTATTTTCTTATTAAAATATAAATTAATTTTATCGAACTTTAAAGTTTTTTCTAATTTATTATAATAATAAATTGTAATAAATTGGTTTTTCCTTAAAGAACTTATCTAGTTTTTTCTTCTAATCTTTTTCTAGATAAGATAATTGTTAAGATTAGAAAATCTTTTAAATTATTATTTTATATAAAATTTATAAAATTTTATTATTTAATTTTTCGTATAAATAGCTATTGATTTCTCTAAATTTTTGAGAAATCAAGAGTTATTATTATATAACAAAATATAACAAATATTAAATAAATATATAATAATAATAAATAAAATCTACAACATTTTCAATAAGTGTTCTTTTATTTTGTGTTGTTTATTATATTTGTTTATAATAAACTCTTCTTTGTCAAGATAAGTTAAAATTTTCTTTATTTTTTCTAATTGTTTTCTTATTTTCTCAACTTGATGTTAGTATCAGGTTGTAGTTAATAATTTTGTTATAATAAATACTATAATGAAATTATTACACAAAAATGTTAAGGTTTTAGAGAATTAAATAAAAATAAAAGTAAAAGAAACACAGATTTTGTTTATTTATTTATTATTTTATTTATTTATTTTATTAATTGATTGATTGTTTTTAATAATTGGTAGCAAAATTTACAACTATTTATACTTTTTTTCAAGGCATAAAAGTTGTTCTTGCCACTAAATTACATTTTATTTTTTTTTTTTTTTTTTTATAAAAACTATTTAATTTAAATTGATTTTTATAATCAATTATATATAATTTTATTATAACAATATAGATAAAATACATTTATTATATTAATAAAACATTTTTTTTTTTTTTTTTAATAATCTATCTAAAATATTACTAATAAGAATTTATTTAATTGGCTATAATTATTATTAAAATCTGTTAAAACATTCAAATAAAAATAAAAATACTATTCTAATATAATGGTTTTTAATAAAATAAAATATTTTTCAATATAAAATAAAACATTTCGATATAAAATTTTATAATAAAAGTTAAAATATAATATATAAAATTTTAATTATCAATATATAAAAATATTATTAATACAAATTTTAATTATTAATATAAAAATAAAAAGGTAAGATTTATTATTAATATTGCTAATATAAGTTTTAAATATATAAAAATATTACTATTAATATAAGATTTAATATAAAAATATAAAGTTTAATATAATTTTTGATTTAATTTTTAATCTTTGAATTTAAAAATTTATTAAAGTACAAAAATAATAATGTACGCATAATGTATTAAAAATAAATCGTAGATTTAATTAAGAATGCATTATTTAGTACATTCTTATCAAAAATGTTACGGTTCGTAACAATTTTTGGATTATAATATTTTAACACTTCAATGAATTAAATAAATAAATAAATATTTGCTTTATATAATTTTTATTAAAATTATTTCAAATTAAAAAATTAAAAAAAAATGTTTTTTTAATTCCTATCTTCTTAAAAAGTTATTTTAGAATTACATGTATTTATATTTTTTTTTACATTTAAAATTTGTTAAGCCTATCTAAAATATTTTCTAAATATTTCTAACTAATTACTAAAATAATGTTTTAAATTGATTTTAAATTATTAATATAATTATTATTTATTTCTAATAAATAATAGTTATATATTATTTAATTATAAAATATTTATTATTATTTAAAATTAATAGTATATATAAAAGAAAAATATAAAATTTATACAGAATTTTTAAGTGTGGTTTAGTAAGTTTTTAGTAATTAAAAATTACCAAAAAAATATGTTAAATTATCAATATAAAATTTAGTAATTAATTGAATTGATTTTTAGAAATTATAATAAATAATATATTTTAGAAAATATAAAATATTAATAATATTGATATAACTATATAATTAATATTAATAATAAAGTAATATTGATAATACATTAATATTAATAAAATAATTGAATATTAATAATAATTTTTCATCTTTAATTTGATATTAATAATATATAAAAATTTAATAATAAAATATTAATAATAAAATTTAATCATAGAATATAGGAAAGTTCCAAAGTATTGAAGAATAAAATAATTTATTTGAGTGGTTAGGTAAGAAAATGTAAAGGTTTTTGAGGTAGGTGGTAAGATTCTTGCTATATCTTTCCTAATTTAAGTTAAATTGGTCAGGTCAAGATGTTTTTATTAATTATAACAATTAATTAAATTTAAATAATAAATAACACACACAGAGTTTTATAATTAAGATTTCAATATTTAAGATTTATGTTTTATTAGAACTTTATTTAATATATATTTTAATAATAAATTTTAACTAAGATTAATATAAAAATTTATTTATTGTTATAATTAATTTATTAACTTTATGTTAATAGTTTGAAGTAAATTATTAAAGGTTAAAGGTTAGTAATCTTGCAAAGAATTCAAAATATGGAATTTCAAATCCTTTTTATACTAAACTAAAATAATAATTAACAATATAATTAATTAATGCATTTTAATCTTAATATATTCATACATGTATATAAACTATATAAAATATAATAATAAAATAATATTGATAAGAATCTTTTAATAAAATAACTATATAACTTATTCATAAAACAATTTAATAATAAAACTAATTTAATAATAAAATATAAAATAAAATAAAATAAAATATTAAAACTAATTAAAAATTCTCTTTCGGAAATCTTTAGAATGATAAAGAATTCCTTAGAATCTTTTAGAAATAATTGAATAAAATATATAATAATAAAATATATAAAACTTATAAAACTTATTTAATATATTATAAAAGTATTACTAATAACTAATTCTGTATTTTTAATTAATAATAAAAATTAATAATATAATTTCCAAGTTAAGAGATTTATCTAGTATAAATTTCTTAATAATTTAGGATCTTAAATAATTAAATTATATTTTTATATTTAAATATCTTTAAAGTCCAATATCTCGTTATCCAGTTGTCAAATAAGGTTGATTTTAACATATGTTGTAGTTCTCGACCGTAACTTTCCAATGAATATAATTTTAGCGGGAATATCAATATAATATTTCCATTATTTGTTGAGTTATCGTTGTTTTATCTTCATGTTATTTTTATCAAATTCTTAAGGGTTAAATTAAATTAAATTATCTTTAATAAATAAGTCCAAACCCTTTGGTTTCTAATTCTTTAATGTTTCTAATATTTATTTTTATAATTAAAATCGAATTAAAATAATTTTTTGTCAATAACTAAATTAAATTTCAATTGATCTAATAGTGAATTTTAACTTCAAATCCACTAGTTTCGTGACAGAAAATACAATTCCAACTAAAATAATGAGATTATTTGTTCATTCTTTATCAAAAATGGTAGACTCGGGGTTAACACGTATAGATTTAAAATCAAGCAGGGGGGCGGGTATTACCCTGCTTTGATTTTAAATTAATAAAAAATTTCTTTTTATTAAAATTTATTTATTATTTATTAATATTAAAATTTATTTTTGAAGTACATACATTTAATTTTTAAGAAATATTTACAATATTTATATATTTTTATAAATTTAAAGTATAATTATTTGTTTATAATTTAAGTAATTTTATAGAATTATTGAATTAATTTTATATCAATAATTCATTTTTGTTTTAATTTTTATAAATATGATAATATAATATTCAAATATAATTTAATTAAAAATAATTATAAAATAAATATATAGAAAATAGTTTTTACTATTCTCTTTGATATTTTTAAGTTAAATAAATTATTTTTAAAGATTAATATAATAAATTTAATAATCTTTAATTATTTTAAATAATACTTGTAATTTTTTTCAAAAATAAAATAAAATTGTTATAATATTTAATTAATAAATTTGATAATATTTAGATAATAAATTTTTATAATAATTAATAATTTTTAATAATAATTTTTAATAATAAATTTAATTAATAATCTTAATAATTTTATAATAATATATAATAGTTATAATAAATAAATTTTTATAATAATATTTAATAATTTTAATAATTTTATAATATTAATAGTTTATAATAATTTTTATAATATTATTTAATTAATAATTTTAATAATTTAGTATCTTAAAAGTATAATTTTAATATTTACAATTGTATTTTAATATATACATATATTTAATAATATAACAATAAAGTAATTAATTAAAATTGATTTACATTATTTACAAGTTAAAATTAATTTATATCAAAATAAATTAAATTTTATTATTAAGTTTAGGTTATCAAGAATATAGGAAAGTACAATTTAGTAAAGAATTATTAATAATAAAATAAAGGTTATTAATTCATTCTTTACCAAAAATTGATACGATATTTTATTTATGTATCTAAATTAATATTTATTTATGGGCAATGACAATAAGGAATTATGACAAAATAATATATTCTAATATTAAATAGAGATAACACATACAATGATACAAAATAAAGTAATAAATATATCTTTTTAATGTACTCTTTATTTATTATTAATTATTAATTATTACATCAATTATTATTATTACTCTCTTATATAAATATTATAATTAATTATCTCAAATATATATAATATCTCTTTTTAACTATACTAAAATAAAATATAAAAATAGCTATTTATGTGAATTAATTTATCATAAGTATAAACTTATAAAAAAAGAATTCTCCGTTTAATAATTATTATTATAAAATTATATATTGTTATAAAATTATTGCTGACCAATAATATTTAAGTATTTCTTTAACCTAAAGAATCTACCTAAATATCATATTTATAGTGGTTACGTATCAAAATGTAAGAATCTATAATTATAATTATTTGCTAACAAATAATTATATTTTCTTAGTTAAGTTATTATAACTATAACTTTATTTAATTACATATAATATTTATTAAATTTATTTAATTTAATTTTAAATATTCATTAATTTAACAAAATTTATTTAATTAATTTTAAATAATATATTTACAATATGTTAAATTCTCTACTGTAACTAATGTATTCTGTATTGTATTGCATTCTGTATTTTATAATGTATTCTGTATTTTATAATGTATTCTGTATTTTATTAACTATTTAATTTTATATTTTTAATATAAGGATAAATTATATGATCGAAATATCTTTTATTATTTTATTCTTTTATTTTCGATCATTAGATTGGAAAATCGGTTAATTAAGATTTTTTCCAATTACTTTTTAGAAGTAATCGGTTTTACTTAATTAATGCGATGATCGATATGGATAGAATATCGATCGAAAACTTATCTAGGTTTTTCTATCTAATCTTTTCCTAGATAAGAGATTTGTTAAGATTAGAAAACCCTTTCTTATTTAACCTTATTTTCATAAAAAAATATAAATAAGGCTCTTGAATTCTCTTTGAGAAATCAAGAGTTATTATTATAAAAACATAGTTATAATAGTAACAATTTTATATTTTTAACTTTAATAAATTAATAAAATATTTTATTCAAAAATCATATTTTTAAAATCAAATTTATACAAACAATTCTTTTGCTTTTTGTGTTATTATTATAATTAATTTTATAATAAACTCCTTTGGTAAAAAAAAAAAAAAAAAAATTTATTTTATTTTATTTTCTCAACTTAATGAATTAGTCGTTAAGTTGTAGTGTTAAGATTTTGATATAATTTATAGTTTAAATTTAAATAAAATAATATGTTCTATTAAAAAATATTCAATAAGTCGATATGTCTATATAGTAATATACTATATAGATATATAATAATAATTAAATATTTAAATGTTTAGTTTAATAAAAATTTATTTATAATAAACTTTGATAATTAGAATTATCAAATTAATTTAATTTTAAATTTGTTCATTTTATTTAATAATAAAATATCTATAATATATTACTATTAAGGTAATTTTACAATAACCTTACAAAGAACATAAAAGATAGATTTTTACATCTTTCTTTTATACTTTGTAAGTTACATAATAATAATATTTAATTATAAGATAGTAATAATATAGTAATATAAATAATAATAAAATATAAGGATAAATTTAATTATATAATTAATTTGAATAATTGAATTTAATATAGATATGTTGTAAACATATATAAAAACATAATATAAATAAAATACAGTGATGTCAAATGTATCATTGAAATTAATTATTAATATAAACCTTATTTATTAATATTCTCAGAATTATTAGGCCTAATATAACCCTTTAAATATTAAACAAGTATTTATATTAATTATTAATTATTTAAATATATATATTATTTATAACTAAATAAATAATATTTTTAATTATTGAAATGTAAATAACTGAAATTGAGATTTCAATTCAGTTAAAATTTCAATATGTATGTCAAAGTTTTGTGATAATTTGGTCTTAACGATTAGGTCAAGATGCCAAATTATAGTAATTAATTAATAATTTAAATTTACTCTTGTTTAAAACATATTGTTATTAGTAAATTTTATAATTAAGTTTTTATCTAAAATATAAATTTTATTTAATCATAATAATATTTTATTACATTATTATTTTATATAATTATTACTATAATTTAAATTACAATAATCCTACAAAGGATTAATCAAAAGATTTAAACATGTATTTATATAAAATAATTAATTATTAAAATATTAATTATTAATATGAATATGTAATAGCATTAATTAAAGTTTGATATTGATAATATAAAATAAGATAATAATATAAATATTTAATATAAATAAAATATAAGAATCTAATATAGCTAAATATTATATTTTATAATTAAAATATAATATGTAGAAATTAATTTAATGACAATCACGTGTTTACATTATTTAATATATATTAATTTCAATATGTTAATAATATTTAGTAATTAGTTGGCCTAGACTAATTCCTAAATATTTTAATAAAGTTAATTTAATAATAATTATTATATTATTATTATTTATTAATATTGAAATTCAAATAACTGAATTATCGAAATTGAAATTGAATTGAAATTCAGTTATTATCTTAACAATGTAGTTAATAATTCTATTTTGAGTTAGTTCTTAATAGAATTATTACACAAAATGTAAAGAATTAATTAAAAATATTTAATTATATTAATAATTAATTCTTTTTAATAATAGAAAATATTATTAATTGAGATAAAATTAAAAAATATAATATAAAAATTTGAAAACGAAAATTTTAAAACTTAGAGTTTATTATAAGATTTTAATAAACAACACTAAAAGTAGGTTAAGAGTATTTTAGAAATTATTTTATTATAAAAATTTTTTATTAAAAGTAATTTTAAAATATTTGTGTTAATTATTATAATTTCTTATAATAATAACTCTTGATAATTTTTAGAAGAATCAAGAGTCCTATTTATATTAATTTGATTTCTAATCTTGGAAAATTATCTCTATCTAGAAAAAGATTAGAAGAAAAAACTAGATAGATCTCGATTGGTGTTTAATTACATCAATCTTTAGTTAATAAGAAAACCCGAATAAGGGAGAAAACTTATTAACTAATTATATATTAATTTTATTAATATTTAATCACAAGTATAATTAAATAATTAATTCTTTTAATTTTCTTAATTAAAAGTCCAAGAAATAATATAATTTAATTATTTCTTGATTAAATAAAATTATCATTTTAATACAATTTAATTTTTCTTAATTAAATAGAATTTATCATTATTTTAATACAATAATACATTACTATAATTTAATATATTAATTATTGATAATTTAATTTAATGCAAATAAATTTTAAAACAATAACATTCATTAATAATTACTATGTGACATAATAAAATTATTCATAAAATTTTATAAAATAATAAACTTTAAATATTAATTTTTTAATAAAAAATAATAATTATTTTGAAAAATAATTATAATTCTTTACACAAAATGTAAGAAATACAAATAAATATATTAATAATTTATTTACATTTCTTAGTTATTATAATTTATTTAATTTAATATTTATTTCTTCATTTAATAATATAGTCATTTTATTTAATTTTATATTTATTTATACACTTAATAATTATATTTATCTTATTTAATTTATAATTATTTATTCACTTATATTTATATATTAGTTAGAAAACAATATTAAGGTTTTCCCAAGTTAATTGGTTTTACTTAATATTGATTCATCTAGAGTTTTTCCGCTAATCTTTTCTCTAGATGTTAAAAAGTTAAGGTTAGCAAAACTTTCAATAAATTATTTAATCTTATATTTTTTTTGGTTAATTATAATTTTTATTTTAAACTTACTACTTTCTTTATAATAATGAATTTGTATAAATTCATTAAGTAAAGGGAGCAATGTAAGAAATTTAGATAAATTTATTATAAAATTTATCTATCTTTCTTATTTAATACATTAATCTAATACATTAAATTTTTGTATTTATTTTAACCAATAATATTTAATTATAAATATATATATATTTGATTCTCTTGAGTTCTCTTCGAGAAATCAAGAGTTATTATTTTAGAATTTTTATAATAAATAATAATTCAAATAAAATAATTAATTAATAAACAAAACCCTTTTTAATAAAACATATTTTATAAATATTTGTGTCTTTTATTCCTTTTGTGTTATTGTTTATTATAAACTTTCTATAATAAACTCTATCTTATATTTAAGTTAAGTATAATTATTTATTAATATTATTATATATTTATTTAATTATATTTAATTTTATTTTCTCAAATTAATGTTAATTAGTAATAATTAATGTTAATTTGTAGTTAAGAAATTATTTATAATTAATTTTATAAGTAATTTCTTACAATAACTCTTCTTTTTAGGAATAAAATATTTTTTATAAATAATTTAATGAATATAACAAAAAATAATAATTATAATTATAATGGAATAATTAAATTAAATAAATTCATTTTATATTATTTACGAAATTTTTTCTTTCACTCAATTTAAATTTAAAAATTTTTTTTTTGTTTTTTTATTTTTCTTTTCATTGTTTATGTTTGTTTATGTCATATATATATTATTTATTTTGTTTAATTTATTATTACATTGACTAACAATTCTTTATTATTATATATATTAAACATTAACATATTAAATTTTAGTTCCCAAATTTTTTTATTATTATTTTGAGTTTTAACATGTCTGATAACACATCTAATAATAATTCTGATTTTATTATTGATAATAAAAAAGAATTTCTTCTTACTTATGGTAACGATTATTGGGGTGCTCTAAAAATTGATAATATTCGTAAACTTTTCAATGATGGACTTTGGTTTTATGTTATATCTAAAGAAACTGGTCATGAAGTAACTGATCATGACCATTATCATGTTTATTTAAAATATATTGGGCCAAACAAAAAAGGATTTAGGGCTAGAGGAAAAAACGCACAATTTATTTGGGATGTTCCATTAACTTTTGATAATGATACACTTAAAAATAAATTTAATTCTGATTCATGGCCTTTAAATAAAGAAAAGAAAAAAATTATAATTGGTCATCCTAACATTAAATTTAAAGGTGATAAAATTGACATTAACTGTAAAAATTCGTTTACGATGATCGATTATGTAACAAAACAAAGAAAAGATAAAGATGAAAGTGATTGGATTATCGTTTCTAATTTCGATTGGCAAGAAGAACTTAAAAAATTAAAACCTAATGAAAAACGTTCAACTTCAAGAGTTAACGAAGAAGAATTCCAATTCACTTGTTGGATTAGAGATCAAATATTTCAAAGACAAAAGGCTACAAAAAAAGAAATAATTAGAGACATTCTTAAAAACGATAATTTCAATTATCTATATATGTCTAAATATAATAATTATAACAAATTAATTAATGATTTATTTAGGAACAAACCAAAATCTAAACCAATTCCTTACTGGGGTAATTACTGGATTCCTGTAGAATTAAAAAATTACTTGGATTACTTAAATAACTGGTTTGAACTCTGGTCTAAAAAAAAACAACCTGTTGGAAGTAGACCAAAACCATTATACTTAAGCGGATGTGGTAGTTCTGGTAAATCTAGTCTTATTGCTTGTATGGGTACTTTCAGCTATTGGTGTAATGTTTGGAACTATAACAACTGGGAAGGTGAAGCTAGTTTTAATTTCTTTGACGATTATGATGGTTCTGAAGATTACAAAGGTAACCAAGTAAATTATAACTGGACTATCATGAAACCATGGATAGGTGGTCAACCAAGCGTAACTATTTCAGGTAAATATAAAGAACCTGAAACTGTAGACAATGACAAACCGTGTGTATTTGTCAGTAATAAAACTTTCGAAGATAGATTTCCTCCTGATGCAAGAGAATATTGGAAAGATGTTGGTGCTACTATTGTTGAACTTGGTAAATACAGGTTAAACAAAACTCCTCTTGAAAATGGAATTTCAAGAAAAACTATTGGTGGATTTGCTGGTTGGGTTCAATATAATACTAAAAATACTTTTTATTATAATAATTTTATTAATAAAAATGAAAACAAAAACAAGGATAATTCAAATAAAACTAAAAAGGGTAAAGAACCAGAAACTGATAATATTTCTAACAATTTAATTGAACCAACTACTTCTAATTTAAAATCAATGAACTAATTTTAATTGATGATAACAATGATACTATTGTTATTTCTGATTCTGATGAACATAATCCAAGTGATATTGAAAACTTAGAAATTAACAATAATTTATTTGAGCAAAAATATAACTTAGGGAGGCACAACAACAAACGATCAAACCCATTTGCTTTTCTCTAGATGTTAAAAAGTTAAGGTTAGCAAAACTTTCAATAAATTATTTAATTTTATATTTTTTTTGGTTAATTATAATTTTTATTTTAAACTTACTACTTTCTTTATAATAATGAATTTGTATAAATTCATTAAGTAAAGGGAGCAATGTAAGAAATTTAGATAAATTTATTATAAAATTTATCTATCTTTCTTATTTAATACATTAATTTAATACATTAAATTTTTGTATTTATTTTAACCAATAATATTTAATTATAAATATATATATATTTGATTCTCTTGAGTTCTCTTCGAGAAATCAAGAGTTATTATTTTAGAATTTTTATAATAAATAATAATTCAAATAAAATAATTAATTAATAAACAAAACCCTTTTTAATAAAACATATTTTATAAATATTTGTGTCTTTTATTCCTTTTGTGTTATTGTTTATTATAAACTTTCTATAATAAACTCTATCTTATATTTAAGTTAAGTATAATTATTTATTAATATTATTATATATTTATTTAATTATATTTAATTTTATTTTCTCAAATTAATGTTAATTAGTAATAATTAATGTTAATTTGTAGTTAAGAAATTATTTATAATTAATTTTATAAGTAATTTCTTACAATAACTCTTCTTTTTAGGAATAAAATATTTTTTATAAATAATTTAATGAATATAACAAAAAATAATAATTATAATTATAATGGAATAATTAAATTAAATTAATTCATTTTATATTATTTACGAAATTTTTTCTTTCAATTTAAATTTAAAAATTTTTTTTTTTGTTTTTTTATTTTTCTTTTCATTGTTTATGTTTGTTTATGTCATATATATATTATTTATTTTGTTTAATTTATTATTACATTGACTAACAATTCTTTATTATTATATATATTAAACATTAAAACTTTAAAATAATATGACAACACTTATTCTGTTTACTTTGCTTATTTACTTTTAAAAATAAGTCTTTATAAATTTCATAAAAATTAACAATATTAAATATTAACTATTTTACTTTATTTTATTTTATATAACATGTTTATCTATTATAAAATTATATTTTTATTATATTTTAATATTATATAATTGTTTTTATATATAACATTATATACATTATATATATATGTATATTTATATTTTTCATATTTTTTTTTTTTCTTTTTTTTTTTTTAATAAAAAAAAAAAAAAAAAAATAAAATAAAATAAAAAATAAAATAAACAAACAAACAAACAAACAAACAAACAAACAAACAAACAAACAAACAAACAAACAAACAAGTAAACAAAAACAAAAAACAACAAAAAACAAAACAAAACAAAAAACAAAAAAACAGGAAACAAAACAACAAAAAACAAAATAAAAAACAAGAAACAAAAATAAACAAAATAAATTAAATAAATAAATAAATAATTTAAAAAAGATTAAGTATTTGAAATTTTTATTTTTAATAATTAAATAATTTCAAATAATAAATAATTTTAATAATAATAATAATATAATAATAATAATTATAATAATGATAATATAAATAAATAATAAATAAATAAATAAAAATAAATAACAAATAGTAAGTAATAAATAAATAAACAAATAAATAAATAAAATAATTGTAAATAAATAATAATTATACATGTAGAATAGTCAACAGGTGTGTAGCTAGATTCGTCGACAAGACGTCCGGCAGTTGCCGTAGCTAACACCAATAGCAGAAGCCGTTCAATTTAGATTGAATGATAATGCTTTCTGTTGAACCATTTATTATGGTTTATTTGTTAACAAAAATATTTTTATAAAATTTAATTATTTAATTTATTTATTAATATATAATTATAAAATAATAAAAATAATTTATTATTAATTATATATTTAATTTCTACATGTAATATTATAAGAGTTATTATTAGGGGTTATATTTATTATAGTATATAACCTAACCCCTAAGAAACTTATAAAATTAATTATAAATAATTTCTTAACTACAAATTAACATTAATTATTACTAATTAACATTAATTTGAGAAAATAAAATTAAATATAATTAAATAAATATATAATAATATTAATAAATAATTATACTTAACTTAAATATAAGATAGAGTTTATTATAGAAAGTTTATAATAAACAATAACACAAAAGGAATAAAAGACACAAATATTTATAAAATATGTTTTATTAAAAATGGTTTTGTTTATTAATTAATTATTTTATTTGAATTATTATTTATTATAAAAATTCTAAAATAATAACTCTTGATTTCTCGAAGAGAACTCAAGAGAATCAAATATATATAAATTAATAATTAAATATTATTGGTTAAAATAAATACAAAAATTTAATGTATTAAATTAATGTATTAAATAATGTTAAATTAAAATTGAGTGTTTAGGTAAGATTCTTGTTATATCTTTCCTAGTTTGGGTTAAATTGGTCAGGTCAAGATGTTTTAATTAATTATAACAATTAATTAAATTTAAATAATAAATAACACACACAGAGTTTTATAATTAAGATTTCAATATTTAAAATTTATGTTTTATTAGAACTTTATTTAATATATATTTTAATAATAAATTTTAACTAAGATTAATATAAAAATTTATTTATTGTTATAATTAATTTATTAACTTTATGTTAATAGTTTGAAGTAAATTATTAAAGGTTAAAGGTTAGTAATCTTGCAAAGAATTCAAAATATGGAATTTCAAATCCTTTTTATACTAAACTAAAATAATAATTAACAATATAATTAATTAATACATTTTAATCTTAATATATTCATACATGTATATAAACTATATAAAATATAATAATAAAATAATAGATAAGAATCTTTTAATAAAATAACTATATAACTTATTCATAAAACAATTTAATAATAAAACTAATTTAATAATAAAATATAAAATAAAATAAAATAAAATAAAATATTAAAACTAATTAAAAATTCTCTTTCGGAAATCTTTAGAATGATAAAGAATTCCTTAGAATCTTTTAGAAATAATTGAATAAAATATATAATAATAAAATATATAAAACTTATAAAACTTATTTAATATATTATAAAAGTATTACTAATAACTAATTCTGTATTTTTAATTAATAATAAAAATTAATAATATAATTTCCAAGTTAAGAGATTTTATCTAATATAAATTTCTTAATTAATAATTTAGGATCTTAATTTAATAATTAAATTATATTTTTATATTTAAATATCTTTAAAGTCCAATATCTCGTTATCCAGTTGTCAAATAAGGTTGATTTTAACATATGTTGTAGTTCTCGACCGTAACTTTCCAATGAATATAATTTTAACGGGAATATCAATATAATATTTCCATTATTTGTTGAGTTATCGTTGTTTTATCTTCATGTTATTTTTATCAAATTCTTAAGGGTTAAATTAAATTAAATTATCTTTAATAAATAAGTCCAAACCCTTTGGTTTCTAATTCTTTAATGTTTCTAATATTTATTTTTATAATTAAAATCGAATTATAATAATTTTTTGTCAATAACTAAATTAAATTTCAATTGATCTAATAGTGAATTTTAACTTCAAATCCACTAGTATTCGTGACAAATAAGAAAGATAGATAAATTTTATAATAAATTTATCTAAATTTCTTACGCAAATGTAATAATTCTATTAAGAACTAACTCAAAATAGAATTATTGACTACAACTTAACGACTAATTCATTAAGTTGAGAAAATAAAATAAAATAAATTTTTTTACCTTTAGAGTTTATTATAAAATTAATTATAATAATAACACGAGAAGTAAGAGAAGAATTATTTGTATAAATTTGATTTTAAAATATGTTTTTTGAATAAAATATTTTATTAATTTATTAAAGTTAAAAATAAAATTGTTACTATTATAACTATGTTTTTATAATAATAACTCTTGATTTCTCAAAGAGAACTCAAGAGCCTTATTTATATTTTTTTATGAAAATAAGGTTAAATAAGAAAGGGTTTTCTAATCTTAACAAATCTCTTATCTAGGAAAAGATTAGATAGAAAAACCTAGATAAGTTTTCGATCGATATTCTATCCATATCGATCATCGCATTAATTAAGTAAAACCGATTACTTCTAAAAAGTAATTGGAAAAAATCTTAATTAACCGATTTTCCAATCTAATGATCGAAAATAAAAGAATAAAATAATAAAAGATATTTCGATCATATAATTTATCCTTATATTAAAAATATAAAATTAAATAGTTAATAAAATACAGAATACATTATAAAATACAGAATACATTATAAAATACAGAATACAATACAATACAGAATACATTAGTTACAGTAGAGAATTTAACATATTGTAAATATATTATTTAAAATTAATTAAATAAATTTTGTTAAATTAATGAATATTTAAAATTAAATTAAATAAATTTAATAAATATTATATGTAATTAAATAAAGTTATAGTTATAATAACTTAACTAAGAAAATATAATTATTTGTTAGCAAATAATTATAAATTCTTACAACAAAAATGTGAGAAATAATAATTATTTATTAATAAATAATTACTATTTCTTAGTCTTTATAATTATTGATAATAATTATAAATTTATTTAAATTATAATTAATTCATACATTGAAATATTATTATCAAATTTATTAAAAATATAATTATTCATACACTAAAATAATATTAAAAAATTTATTTAAATAACTATTATATATTCTTTTATTAATATTATTAATTTTATTTAGTTATTCATTTAATTATTAAGTTAATGTAAACATTAGTTTTATTTATTTTGTACATTGTACATTTAAAAGAACAATTAATAAGTTTCTGTATTTTTTAAAGATAGATTTATGTTAATAAGCTTAGATTAGATTTTAAAAATAATATTTAGAAAAATAGAGTAATTTAGATCATTCCGGTTATTATTTATTTTTCCTTTTATTTGATGATCTAAATTAAAATTTAGAAAATCGATATATTAAGGTTTTATCTAAATATAAAATAATATATTTGGTTTTACTTAATATATACGATGATCGATATGAATAGAATATCGATCAAAACTTATCTAGTTTTTTCTTCTAATCTTTTTCTAGATAAGATAATTTTTAAGATTAGAAAAACTTTTTATTTAACATTAAATTAATAAAAAAATATAAAAAGGGCTCTTGATTTCTTAAATAGAAATCAAGAGTTATTATTATAAAAAGATAGTTATAATAATAACAATATTACATTCTAAACTTTAATAAATTAATAAAATATTTTATTTAAAAACATATTCTTTAAAACCAACTTTAACTTTATACAAATATTTCTTCCTTTAGTTTTTGTGTTGTTATTATAATTAATTTTATAATAAACTCTTTTTTAGGTAAAATTTTTATTTTTATTTTATTTCTCAATTTAATGAATTAGTCATTAAGTTGAAGTTAATAATCATATTTAGTAATAGAACTTAGTATGATTATTACAAAAAATATGTAAGAAATTACTTATAAAATTAATTATAAATAATTTCTTAACTACAAATTAACATTAATTATTACTAATTAACATTAATTTGAGAAAATAAAATTAAATATAATTAAATAAATATAAAATAATATAAATAAATAATTATACTTAACTTAAATATAAGATAGAGTTTATTATAGAAAGTTTATAATAAACAATAACACAAAAGGAATAAAAGACACAAATATTTATAAAATATGCTTTATTAAAAATGGTTTTGTTTATTAATTAATTATTTTATTTGAATTATTATTTATTATAAAAATTCTAAAATAATTATTAATCATTAATATTAGAGCTAATATTAATGATTAATAATTTAATTATAATTTTTTAATTAAATTATTACAAAAATTGTTATGGTTCATTGGGAAAAACAAAATTTTTTTTTGTACACAAAAGATAAAGATTTAAAATATTTATTTACACAATAACAATTTTATAATTTATTTATTTATTTAAATTTTAAAGTAATTACATTATTTATTAAACTAATTAAATTTTTTTAGCTAAATTATTACTATTCCTAATATTAATATTAATACTATTACTTATATTATTACTAATATTATTACTATTTTTATTTTATTATTATTATTATTATTTTTATTATTTTTATTATTATTTTTATTATTATTATTATTATTTTTATTATTATTATTATTTTTATTATTATTATTATTATTTTTATTATTTTTATTATTGTTTTGTGTTATATTATTTATATATTTAGAAGAAGTTATTTTCTTCAGATATTTATATTCGATTTCATTTTTAAAGTTTAATATCTTGGAAATGAAAAAGAATTTAAGTATTTAATTATAAGAATTATTAATTCATTCTTAATTAAATGTTAAATAAAATTATTAATAGTTTAATATAAATTCCATAAAGGAATAAAAAATTATTATTTAAAAAAAAGATATTATAAAGATTTTAATTAAATAATATCTGGAGTAAATAATTAAAAGTTTTTAATAAAATTTTTAATTAAAAGTTTACAAAAATATTAATTGAATTTTATAAAAGATAATAAATTATTTAATGATAATTTATTTTAAGTTTAATAAAAATTAATATTAATTTATAGTGTTATTGAAAGTTAATAATAATTAATTTGATAAAAATATAATAAAAATATAAAATAATTTTAATATAGATTCAATAAAGAATTTGTTAATATAAATTTTTGAAGAGTTTATATGTATTTTAATATTAATTTAATTAAGATTCAGTAATGATTTTATAAAAAATATTTTTATAAAGATTTTAATTAATATTATAATAATTTTAATTAATTTATAATATTATATAATAAAATTTTTAATTTAATTCAGGGAAGAATATAAGAAAGTTCCATTAGTAAAGAATATAAACTTAATTATGATTAAGTTTGTTGAAATTATAACTGAATTGAAATCTCAATTTCAGTTATTTACATTTCAATAGTTAAAAAATATTATTTATTTAATTATAAATAATATATATATTTAAATAATTAATAATTAATATAAATTCTTATTTAATATTTAAAGAATTATCTTAGGCCTAATAATTCTGAGAATATTAATAAATAAGATTTATATTAATAATTTCAATTATCTACATATGACGTCACATGTATTTATTTATATTATGTTTATATATATGTTTACATCATATATATTAACTACTATTTTTAATTATTCAAATTAATTATATAATTATAAATTAAATTTATTTAGTTATATTAAATATTTTAAACATATCGATATTGTTATTATCTTAATATTTTATTAATATTCATATTACTATATTATTAATATCTTATAATTAAATACTATTATTATGTAACTTACAAAGTATAAAAGAAAGATGTAAAAATCTATCTTTTATGTTCTTTGTAAGGTTATTGTATTTACAATAATTATATACTAATAATTCAATAAATAAATATTTTCATAAATCCTTCAAAGAAATTATTATTTAAAATATTCTTAGATATTAAGTGTTTAAATAACTTAACTATTTATCTTATATTATTTTAATTATATTATTATTAATTAATTATTGTTGGATTATTAATATATAATTCAACATATTAATCTAGTAACGTTATTAATCATAAAACTATTTTATATCTTAATTTTGACAAAGTTATGTCTAAACATAACAAAATAAGTAATTTATAGTCATTCTTTACCAAAATGTAAGAATCTATAATTATTTTTAAATAAAATAATTATATTTTCTTAGTTAAAGTTATAATTATAACTTTATTTAATTATATAATATTTATTCATTTAAATATTATTAATAATTTATTAAACTCAATATTAAATAATCATTAATTTAATACAACAAATTTATTTAATTAATTATTATTTATACATTTATAAATAATTATAGTTTATTTAATTATATATTTAATTATTAAATTTATTAGTCTTAGTTTATTTATTTAATTAAATTGTAAACAAATATATTATGTATTCTAATATGTACTTAATAATGTATTCTGTATTTTGTTTATTAATATCATTATTATGTTATTTTCCTTATTTGTAAATTTATGATTTTATGGTCGAAATATCTTTTATTATTTTATTCTTTTATTTTCGATCAATTAAATTAGATTAGCTAATCGGTCAATTAGGGTTTTTCCCAATCACTTTTTAAAAGTAATTGGTTTTACCTAATTGATACGATGATCGATATGGATAGAATATCGATCAAAAATCTTATCTAGGTTTTTCTCTCTAATCTTTTCCTAGATAAGAGATTTGTTAAGATTAGAAAACATTTTTTAATTTAACCTTATTTTTCAAAAAAGTATAAATAAGGCTCTTGAATTCTCTTTGAGAAATCAAGAGTTATTATTATAACAATTATAATATAGTAATAACATTAATAAATATTTTATATTTCTATTTTAATAAATTAAGTTTTAATAAAACAAATTTAAAAATAAAACAAAATAAAATAATCCTTTCTCTTGACAATTCTGTGTTATTAGTTTATTATAATTAGTTATAATAAACTCTTTCTTATAAAAGATAAGTATATTTATCCTTTTTTGCTTTCTCAATTTAATAATAATTATTATTTAATTATTATTAAGTTGTAGTTAATAATTTAATTATAATTAATTTTATAATTAAATTATTACACAATATTGATACGTTATTTTTATAAGTATCAATGTTTTTGTGGTTAGCAAGATTGTATTAAATAAAAATATATTCTAATATAAAAATATATAATTACAATACACGTTAATATTAAAACAAAATATAAAAAAAATTATAGTTTTGTCGTTTTATTTATTTATTTAAATTATTTATGTCGTAATACAAATTTTATAATAAAATGTTATTAAAGATCTTATTAATTATTTATTTCTAACTAACTTATTACTATTAAAATTTTTGATAAATAAATATATTCCCCAAATATATTTATTTTAACCAATTTTATCTCTATTTTTTTCCAAATAAAAAAACCTCCCTTTTCTTTTAAAGAATTATAATAATTTTTCTTTTATATTTCTAATTTCTAATTTACTATAAATTAAATCCTATTGGCTATTAACTAATTAAATAAATTTAATAATTTTTATATTACTATTTATTATTATAATATACATATATAATTTAACTAATTATTTATTATATTTAATTTTATTTCTTGATAATATTCTCTTTTTATTTAAATACTGCATCAATATTGTAATAATTTAATTATAAAATTAATTAGAATTAAATTATTAACTACAACTTAATAATAACTAAATAATAATTATTATTAAATTGAGAAAACAAAAAAAAGATAAATATACTTATCTTCTATAAGAAAGAGTTTATTATAACTAATTATAATAAACTAATAACACAAAATTGTCAAAGAGAAAAGATTATTTTGTTTTATTTTTAAATTTGTTTTATTAAAACTTAATTTATTAAAATAGAAATATAAAATATTTATTAATGTTATTACTATATTATAATTGTTATAATAATAACTCTTGATTTCTCAAAGAGAATTCAAGAGCCTTATTTATACTTTTTTGAAAAATAAGGTTAAATTAAAAAATGTTTTCTAATCTTAACAAATCTCTTATCTAGGAAAAGATTAGAGAGAAAAACCTAGATAAGATTTTTGATCGATATTCTATCCATATCGATCATCGTATCAATTAGGTAAAACCAATTACTTTTAAAAAGTGATTGGGAAAAACCCTAATTGACCGATTAGCTAATCTAATTTAATTGATCGAAAATAAAAGAATAAAATAATAAAAGATATTTCGACCATAAAATCATAAATTTACAAATAAGGAAAATAACATAATAATGATATTAATAAACAAAATACAGAATACATTATTAAGTACATATTAGAATACATAATATATTTGTTTACAATTTAATTAAATAAATAAACTAAGACTAATAAATTTAATAATTAAATATATAATTAAATAAACTATAATTATTTATAAATGTATAAATAATAATTAATTAAATAAATTTGTTGTATTAAATTAATGATTATTTAATATTGAGTTTAATAAATTATTAATAATATTTAAATGAATAAATATTATATAATTAAATAAAGTTATAATTATAACTTAACTAAGAAAATATAATTATTTTATTTAAAAATAATTATAGATTCTTACAAATATATGTAATAATTCTATTAAGAACTAACTCAAAATAGAATTATTAACTACAACTTAACAACTAATTCATTAAGTTGAGAAAATAAAATAAAATAAATTTTTTTTACCTTTAAAGTAGAGTTTATTATAAAATTAATTATAATAATAACACAAAAAGTAAGAGAAGAATTGTTTGTATAAATTGATTTTAAAAATATGTTTTTGAATAAAATATTTTTATTAATTTATTAAAGTTAAAAATATAAAATTGTTACTATTATAACTATATTTTTTATAATAATAACTCTTGATTTCTCAAAGAGAACTCAAGAGCCTTATTTATATTTTTTTATGAAAATAAGGTTAAATAAAAAAGGGTTTTCTAATCTTAACAAATCTCTTATCTAGGAGAAGATTAGATAGAAAAACCTAGATTAGTTTTCGATCGATATTCTATCCATTTCGATCATCGCATTAATTAAGTAAAACCGATTACTTCTAAAAAGTAATTGGAAAAAATCTTAATTAACCGATTTTCCAATCTAATGATCGAAAATAAAAGAATAAAATAATAAAAGATATTTCGATCATATAATTTATCCTTATATTAAAAATATAAAATTAAATAGTTAATAAAATACAGAATACATTATAAAATACAGAATACATTATAAAATACAGAATACATTATAAAATACAGAATACATTATAAAATACAGAATACATTATAAAATACAGAATACATTATAAAATACAGAATAAAATACAATACAAAATACATTAGTTACAGTAGAGAATTTAGCATATTGTAAATATATTATTTAAAATTAATTAAATAAATTTTGTTAAATTGATGAATATTTAAAATTAAATTAAATAAATTTAATAAATATTATATGTAATTAAATAAAGTTATAGTTATAATAACTTAACTAAGAAAATATAATTATTTGCTAACAAATAATTATAGATTCTTACAATATGATACAGAACATTTAAAATATTCCATATCTAGTTATTTATTTACTTGGTCGTTTCTCTAGGGAATTATGACACGATAATATATTCTAATAAATATAAGAAAATAATTTATAATAATAATGTTTTATAATAATATTTTATTCTTTATTTATTTTTATAATTTTATTTTTACATACATAATAATTTATTATTACATTCTCTTAATTTTATATAATTGTTAAAATAATTATTTAATATTATATTTTTATTAAACATATCTCTTTAACTATTAATTTCCTAATAACTTTATTTAAAAATACAATTTCATTATTAAATATATTTAACTATTAATATTTAAAATATATTTCCTAAATAAAATATAATTATCAATATTTATAATATAACTCCTAAAACTATATAATTCTCAAAATAATATTTAAAATATAAAATAAAACTTATTAATAATAATGATGAATTAATTTATTATCATAATAATAGAATCATTAATAATATAATTTATCTATTTTAATTATGATAAAAGAATTAACCATGCCTTTAAAAATAATTATTTGAATTAACTATATATAAATTATTTTAATTATTATAACCAATAATATTTATACAATATTTCTAACCTAAATTTCCTACCTAAATCTTATTTTTATAGTGGTATCGTATCAAGATTCCCCCACTTTAAATAAGACTTCGTCCCTTGAAGTCAGGCGAAAAAAAAATTTTTTTTTTTTTTTTTTTTTTTTTTTTTTTTTTTAATTTAATAATTGAAATTTTATATTTGTTAAAAAAGTAAATAAACATAAAAATATTATGCATATTTTTTTTTTTTTTTTTTTTTTTTTTTTTGAAATTTGAAATTTGAAATCTGAAATTTAATAATTTAAATTTTGAATTTTGAATTTTGAAAATTTAATTGAATTATAATCAAATTATATTTTTCTTTTTCTTTTATATTTGTAATTCCTGATAATACACATTGTATCTTTCCTATTATTATTATACTTTTTAATAATTGTATTTTTATAAATAAATTTAATTTTAAATTTTCTTTTTGAATTATTTTTGCGATTACCATTATTTTGGTTGAAATTTTCTACAGTAGGTATTTTTTTTATTATTTTTTTATTATCAGAATTTATTTTAATTTCATTTATCATTTCATTATAAATATTTAAATTATTTCCTTCCATCTTAATTTTATTTATTTTCAATTTATCAATAGGTTTACTTTCTAATATGAATTTATATAATCTTCGATTGTCACTAATTTCCTAAAGTCACTCTCTAAATTCTTTAATAGTCTTCTATATGTTACATTAAAAATTGAAATTTTTGTATCATTTGGAACTTTTATGGTCTTTAAAGTCCAGCATTTTTCACTTTGAGTGATATTTAAATATTTTTCAATGGCATATTGTATTTCTTTTAATGTTGGATAATTGTTTTTGTTATATTTTTCTTTTAATGTTTTAATTTCAATACTTATGTCTTGATTTACACATTTAATTATCCAAAAGTATTGTTGCTTTAATGTGTAAATCTCCCATAACTCCATAACTTCCTCAAAGTCCTCAATCCATCCATCAATATCCCTTCCATAATTGACTAATAATGGTAGTTCTTTTATTAAGCCTTGAACATTCATTTTGATTATTTTTTTTTTTTTTTTTTTTTTTAAATTTTTTTTTTTTTGTTTATATTTATATCTATTACGCGTTATTTTAAATAATATATATTATTATAACATTTTAAAATAACTATTATTTTATTATTTACTATTTTAAACTATTATTTTATTACGTATCATTAAAAACTATTAATATTATCTTTACGTGTTAAAATAAACTATTATTTTATTACACGCTATTTTTTTTTTTTTTTTTTTTTTTTGTTATATTATTATTATTATTATAATATTTTCAAATTTTTATTATTTTCATATTATCATGCTAGAGAAACGCCAGGATTCTCCACCAAAAATATGATACGATATATTTTAAATATTCGTATTTACAATAGTTTTGGGCGCTACACTGGGGAATTGTATTAAATTATATATTCTAATAATAATATTAATTATTTTATTTAGTTATTTAAAATTTTTATTTTATGATATTTGTTTTGTAATATTTTATTTTTATTTTATTTTTATTTTATTTTATTTTATTTTATTTTATTTTATTTTATTTTATTTTATTTTATTTTATTTTATTTTATTTTATTTTATTTTATTTTATTTTATTTTATTTTATTTTTATCATATTAATTAACTATTAATAATTATGATTTAATTATAATATTCTATAATTAATTACTTAAATAACTAATTTTATTAAAACTAATAACTAAACTACTATCTCGACTAATTAAAACATTTTTCTTATATTAAATCAACTATTACTAATTAACATATATCAATAATTTATTAACAAAAACATTTTTTTTTATAATAATATTTTTATATATATTTTTTCATAATTATTATCTCTATATTAAATCATAATTATAATATTTTATATTAACATTAATATAAAAGTTTATATTATAATAATTAAATTTTATACTATAATAAAATTATTTTATATGATTTATAATTAATATAAGTCATCATTTTTATATAATTAATTTTATAATAATATATATTTTACAAACTTTATATAATTAATATAATTTAATAATATTTTTAAAGTATCATTATTTTTCTTTTCATCTTGTATCAAATTGTAAGAATATAGATTTATTTCTTATAAAATAATCTATCTTCTTATTTAATTAATTTATATTTCATTCATATTTCAATATTTATTAACATGTAAAAAATATATTAATTTATCCAAATTAATATATTGAAAAATAATGTAAACAAATTTGTTGTAATGTATTAATTACTTAAAAATATTATTTATATTTTATTATTTCAATTAGTTGATAATTTATAAGATTTTAGCAATCGGTTAATTAATTTTTTCCCCAATATTATTATGATTGGGTTTTTATTAATTAATACGATGATTAATATATTAGAATATTAATCGAAGTTATTCAGGTTTTTCTACTAATCTTTTCCTGAATATCAATTTGTTAAGATTAGATACCTTTATTTGATTTGTTAACTTTATCTTATCTATTTTATTTATTTAATAATTACATTTATTTAATAATTTCATCTATTAAAATAATTATAAATAAAAAAGTATAAAAGAACTCAAATTTCTTTGATTAAAGAAATTAGAGTTATTATTATATAATGCTATATAATAAATTAAAAGAAATAAAGTCTTTTATTTATATCAATATTTAGTGTTTATAATAAACTCTATATAAAGTTAAGTATAAATTTTTATATTTAAAAATATTAATAATCTAGTTATAGTTAGTATATTATAAATAGATTATTACACAAATTGTAAGAATCTATAATTATTTGTTAGCAAATAATTATATTTTCTTAGTTAAGTTATTATAACTATAACTTTATTTAATTACATATAATATTTATTAAATTTATTTAATTTAATTTTAAATATTCATTAATTTAACAAAATTTATTTAATTAATTTTAAATAATATATTTACAATATGCTAAATTCTCTACTGTAACTAATGTATTTTGTATTGTATTTTATTCTGTATTTTATAATGTATTCTGTATTTTATAATGTATTCTGTATTTTATAATGTATTCTGTATTTTATTAACTATTTAATTTTATATTTTTAATATAAGGATAAATTATATGATCGAAATATCTTTTATTATTTTATTCTTTTATTTTCGATCATTAGATTGGAAAATCGGTTAATTAAGATTTTTTCCAATTACTTTTTAGAAGTAATCGGTTTTACTTAATTAATGCGATGATCGATATGGATAGAATATCGATCGAAAACTTATCTAGGTTTTTCTATCTAATCTTTTCCTAGATAAGAGATTTGTTAAGATTAGAAAACCCTTTCTTATTTAACCTTATTTTAATAAAAAAATATAAATAAGGCTCTTGAGTTCTCTTTGAGAAATCAAGAGTTATTATTATAAAAAACATAGTTATAATAGTAACATTTTTATATTTTTAACTTTAATAAATTAATAAAAATATTTTATTCAAAAACATATTTTTAAAATCAATTTATACAAACAATTCTTTTCTTACTTTTTGTGTTATTATTATAATTAATTTTATAATAAACTCTACTCTAAAGGTAAAAAAAAAAATCTATTTTATTTTATTTTCTCAACTTAATGAATTAGTCGTTAAGTTGTAGTTAATAATTCTATTTTGAGTTAGTTCTTAATAGAATTATTACAATAATAACTCTTCTTAGATTAGCTTAGGGTTAGATAAAATGTGTAAAATTTTTAGAATAGTGTAACATTGGAAATTTTATTAGTGAATTAGCCTATTGAAATTATATATATTAGAATACAATAATAATATATAGCTAGAGTGGCGCAAAAAAAAAAAAATTTATATTAAAAAAAAAAAAAAAAAAAAAAAAATTTTTTAATAGTAAATAATAGAATAATAAATTAATATTATAGAATAGTTTTAAATTATAATAATTTTTAAGTTAATTAAAATAATTAATAAATATAATAATATATATTAGATTTAGAATAATAATAGAATAGATAATAATTATTTTAATAATATAGAATTAATAATATAGAATAATTTTAGATAATATAATTAAGAATAGAAATAATAATTTAAAATAATTAAAAAAAAAAAAAAAAAAAAAAAAAAAAAAAAAAAAACTATAATAATAAATAAATAAAGAAATAAATAAAAATTTTAAAAAATAAATAAAAAATAACAAACTGAGAAGGTAATAATACCTTCATATATAGAGTTAGCCATCTAATTGGGGATGGTGAGTACATTTTTAGGTAGTAATAAAGGAAAGGTCTCCTTTTCCTATACCGTAGCGGTTTGTACTGTACGGAAATGCAGTATTTCACGTGAAAGTATAGGTTATCCGAATGTAGCTCTAGCGAATAAGGAACTCTTGGTCACCGAAGGCCTCGAGGTTCTTCAATATTATGTATTGAAGTAAAATTATATAGTTTTAATTTTAATAATGGGTTTTAACAGTTTGTTTATCCCAAACAAAAAGGTTATAGCAGTTATGTTTTTTTATGCTTGATTATATAAAACTGCTATGGAAAACATAAAATATTTTTTTTATGTTTTAATGGATCACTTTTGCCGGTTTTTGAATGTTGTAAGGCATAAGAAAGTGATATTGAATTTTAATTAAAATAATACTAAATATTGTATTTATGCAGAAGTTTATAATAAAGGATAAGTTTATAATAATATTTTGTTAATCATTTTAATTTAATTTCCAAGTACGTTGTTGACCGTTACTGGTAGGCTGTAACATTAGACCTACACCTCAGCCCTTTGGTTGATAAACCAAATGACGGTAACACGGGAAGGAAGAAATTAAAGTGTATTCTATAAAATATTTATTAATCAAAATCCTTATTATAATTCTTAATTTTGTGTAATAAAAATGTCCATTTTGTTAACTCTATCCTATTTTTATCTACACTAAAGGCATAAAAATGGATTTCAATAGTAATAAACAAGCAATTTCCTCAAGTGAAGTTAATAATTCCTATCTCCATGATGAAAATGCATCCAAACTTATTACTGCAATTGCTGACTTCATTCCTGCTTTCTTTTCTCCTAATGGTGTCCTCCAAAGGGAAAATGAAAGCAATAAACTAAATATCTTAGAAATTTTAATTCAAAGTGAAGATTTCTTTAAGGAGCATCCAAATTCTTTTCAAAAGGATGAACTAAAAAGTTCTTTTGTTATTAATAAACTTACTGGTACCGCCAGAAAATGGGGTCTTTCTCTTTTAACTGATGGTACTCTAAAGAACCTTGAATTTAGTAAGTTTAAGAAGCTCTTACTGGATAACTTTGATATTGGGAATGAAAGGAAGCAAAAATATGTCATCATGGAAAAGTTGTGGAAATTGAAACAACTTCAATTAGGAAATGTTGCTGAATATACTATTGAATTTCGGAGATTGGCTGGACGTTTAGGATGGCCCGACGAAGTTTTAATAGATATCATCGGTAAGGGTCTACTTGACAAAGTCCGCGAAGAGTTTGATAAACTCGAAAAGCCATCTACTCTTTTTGAAGCTACCAACATTATTATTGGAATTGACAAGAAGTGTTTTTTGGAAAGTCCTCTACGCCACAACCAAAAAAATAAATTTAATGGAAAAATGTCGTTTCATAGGAAGAGAAACGATTTACTAAAATCAGAAAAGAATTCTAAACATTCTCATTTCAGAAAAAATAAGTCTAAAAACGACATACTTTCAGCAAATTACACCCCGAATATTAAAACAACAATCACAACTACCTTCTACCTTGATATTAATGGAAGAAATATTAAGGCAAATCTATTAATTGATTCGGGTTCTGCCAGAAGTTTTATTTGTAAAAACTTCGCAAATTCTAATAAATTACCTGTGTTAGGACTCAATTCCCAAATCAACATCCAACTTCCTAATGGGAAAAGTATGAATATCAGACAAACTACTAAGCCCCTTAAATTAAAATTTATGGATCATAAGGAAACTTTTGAATTCTGCATTGCTAATCTATCTCTTCAAGGCATTAATGGTATTCTTGGAAGGGATTGGTTATCCGTTCACAATCCTTTCATCGATTATAAAAATAATAGAATCTACTTCCTTGGTAGATACTGTGGCTCACATTGCCCATCCTCCAAAAGTAATAAGTTTTTTAATCAAAATAAAAATATTACTGCTTCAATGTTGGAGAATTCAGAAGAAGATTCAGTATTACCAAATTCGGCTTTCGATACAGATATCTCAGATTCTGATTTATGTGCTGCAATGATTAATTCAGAAGAAGTAAACACTGACGTTCAGGGAAAAGAAGAGATTATTAATAAATACTATTCGGATCTTAAAATAGTATTTGAAAAGAAACAAGCTGAGAACTTACCACCTCATCGTGACTATGATATTGCTATTGAGCTTATTCCTGGTGGACAACTTTATTTTGGTCCAATATACTCTCTTACTGTACAAGAACTGAAAGCTTTAAAGGATTATATTAAGGAAAACTTAAAAAAGAAATTCATTAGGAAGTCAAAATCACCAGCAGGTGCTCCTATATTATTTGTAATGAAACGCGATGGTACCCTTAGACTCTGTGTAGATTATCGCCGATTAAATGCTATCACAATCCGTAATAGCTACCCAATTCCAAGAATAAATGACTTGATTGAATCCTTTCAAGGAGCTAAGATATTTACTCGTCTTGACCTTAGATCTGCTTATAACCTAATCAGAGTTAAAGAAGGTCACGAATATCTTACTGCTTTTAGAACCCCTTTAGGACATTTCGAATATCTCGTTATGCCTTTTGGACTTCGAAATGCTCCCTCGGTTTTTCAACGTTTTGTACAAGATATCTTCAGTGATATCATTGGTTTTTTCGTGCAAGTCTATCTGGACGACATCATTATTTACTCTAACAACGAAGAAGAACATATTAAACATGTTAGGATCGTTCTTCAACTTCTCATCAACAATGGATTATATGCTAAATTAGAGAAATGTGACTTCCATGTTACTAAAACCACTTTCTTAGGCTTCACTGTTTCTGTAGATGGTCTCACTATGGATAAGGATAAGGTAAAATCTGTTCTGAATTGGCCTATTCCGAAGAATCAAAAGGAATTACAAAGTTTTCTAGGCTTATGTAATTTCTATAGAAAGTTTATCAATAATTTTGCCAAAAATATGGAACCTCTTCATCGACTTTTAAGGAAAAATACTACATTTAATTGGGATGAATCAGCAAATGAAGCTTTTAATAAATTGAAAGAATCTTTTAAAGCTGATGAAGTGCTCATTTTTCCTAATCCAGAGAAAGAATTCATCGTTGAAACAGATGCTAGCGACTTTGCTGTCGGTTGCATACTTTCTCAGGTTAGTGACATTGATAACTTATTGCATCCCGTAGCCTTCCATTCTAGATCCCTCAATAAAGCAGAAGTCAATTATACTATATATGATAAAGAACTTCTTGCTATAATTACTGCGTTTGAAACTTGGAGGCATCATTTAGAAGGCGCTAAATTTCCTGTTCAAGTAATAACAGACCACAAGAACTTATTGTATTTTAAGAAACCCCAACATTTAAATCAAAGACAAATTCGTTGGAGTCTCTTTTTATCAAAGTTTGACTATAGGATTGCATTCAGATCAGGCGCTAAAAGTGGCAAACCAGATGCTCTTTCAAGACGCCCAGATTTTAAATCTGACTCTTCATCTGAATCACAACCTGTAATTAACAATAATGCTTTCTGTTGTGCTATAAATGACAATATTAGTAGTCTTATTGAAGCACAGAAAGCTGATAATTATTGTAAAAATATCCTCTTAAAAATAAGGGATAAGTCAAACAACATCAAAAGTTCTTTATTTTCCTTCGTCGATGGCGTACTTCACTTTCAAAAGCGTATTATTATTCCTTCCAGTCTCAGGGATAGACTTTTAAAGTCTTTCCATGATGCACCCACTAGTGGCCATCAGGGGGTAGATAGGACCTTTGAAAAACTCAGAAGGAACTACTGGTGGCCTAATATGAAAAAAGATATTTCAAATTATGTGGCTTCTTGTGATGTTTGTTGTAGAAATAAAATCCGTCGTCATAAACCTTATGGTAAACTAATACCACTTCCTACTCCTACAAAACCCTGGGAAGTTATTGGCGTCGATTTTATTGTTTCATTGCCTTCTTCACAAGATTGCACTTGTATCATGGTTGTTTCTGATCATTTAACCAAAATGATTCATTTAGTACCCTGCTCCGATGTTCCCTCTGCCGACTTAACTGCCAAGCTCTTACTTTTCCAAGTCTTTAAGTATCATGGTTTTCCTAAAGTGATTGTGTCTGATCATGGTTCCCAATTCTCTTCTCAATTTTGGACTTCGTTGTGCGATACTATTCGTGCTAAACCAAGACTTGCTACTGCTCACCACCAACAATCAAATGGTCAGGTTGAACGGGCTAATGCTGTAATAGAACAATATCTTCGCTGCTATTGTTCTTTTGCTCAAAATGAATGGTGTTTCTACCTCCCTTTATGTGAAATGTCCTACAACAACTCCATTTACAAATCAATAGCTCAAACTCCTTTTCATGCTAACTATGGATTTGACCCAAATTGTGTTATTGATTCACCACCGATTCTGCTAAAAGATAGTGCTTCTGTTCTTACAAGGGATTGGTCTTCACATATCAATGCCCTTCGTCAACATTTAGTTAAAGCCAAAGAAGATTTTAAGAAATATGCTGACAATAAAAAATCTGTAGGACCTGACTTTAAGGTAAATGATTTGGTTATGCTTAGAAGATACTACTTTACGAATGAACCCTCTAGAAAATTATCCACTCAATATCTTGGACCTTTTAAAATCATCGAGAAAAGGGAAAGAATGAATTACCGTTTGGAACTTCCAGAGAACTTACATCTCCATCCGTTATTTCATATCTCACAATTGGAACCATATACTAAAAGAAATGAAGACTTAATGGAAACATCATAATTAAACAGAGCAATGTAAGAATCTATAATTATTTGTTAGCAAATAATTATATTTTCTTAGTTAAGTTATTATAACTATAACTTTATTTAATTACATATAATATTTATTAAATTTATTTAATTTAATTTTAAATATTCATTAATTTAACAAAATTTATTTAATTAATTTTAAATAATATATTTACAATATGCTAAATTCTCTACTGTAACTAATGTATTTTGTATTGTATTTTATTCTGTATTTTATAATGTATTCTGTATTTTATAATGTATTCTGTATTTTATAATGTATTCTGTATTTTATAATGTATTCTGTATTTTATAATGTATTCTGTATTTTATAATGTATTCTGTATTTTATAATGTATTCTGTATTTTATTAACTATTTAATTTTATATTTTTAATATAAGGATAAATTATATGATCGAAATATCTTTTATTATTTTATTCTTTTATTTTCGATCATTAGATTGGAAAATCGGTTAATTAAGATTTTTTCCAATTACTTTTTAGAAGTAATCGGTTTTACTTAATTAATGCGATGATCGATATGGATAGAATATCGATCGAAAACTTATCTAGGTTTTTCTATCTAATCTTTTCCTAGATAAGAGATTTGTTAAGATTAGAAAACCCTTTCTTATTTAACCTTATTTTAATAAAAAAATATAAATAAGGCTCTTGAGTTCTCTTTGAGAAATCAAGAGTTATTATTATAAAAAACATAGTTATAATAGTAACATTTTTATATTTTTAACTTTAATAAATTAATAAAAATATTTTATTCAAAAACATATTTTTAAAATCAATTTATACAAACAATTCTTTTCTTACTTTTTGTGTTATTATTATAATTAATTTTATAATAAACTCTACTCTAAAGGTAAAAAAAAAAATCTATTTTATTTTATTTTCTCAACTTAATGAATTAGTCGTTAAGTTGTAGTTAATAATTCTATTTTGAGTTAGTTCTTAATAGAATTATTACACAAATATGTTATGGTTCGGGTTTTATTAGAATTTTATTTAATGATTTATTTTTAATATTTTTCTGTCTACATTTTAATTATTGAAAAACTTCACTTATTTATACTTTTTGAAAAAAAATAAATATGTAAAGCCTTTCTACATTTTATTATCATATTTAAAAAAAATATTTACTATTACTAATTAATTCAAATTTTATATTAATTTAAATTAACTAATTCATAAGTATTTTTATTTTAATAAATTTTGTTTACATAATTTTATATTATTTTTCATATACTAAAACTAAATTATTTAATATATACGAAAAGTAACAAACAAAATTTAAAAAGATTTTACAGAAAAATAAAGTTATTTTAATCAAGAATGTTAATATAATATTCTTATATTTTATATAAAATAAATTTAAAAACTATAATATATTTAATATTTATAATTAATCAATTAAGATTTGATTTTATTTGTAGGGAATAAAAATATAAAATAATCAATTTAAAAATAAAATAAAATACTAAAAAGAATACAAGTTTAATATTGATACAATATAATAATAATATAATAATATATTTGAAAATAAAAATAAAATATTAATATTGATAATAAACACTTTAATAAAATAATAAAATTTGAGGTTAAATTATAGATATTGATATTAATAATAAAAATATAAAATTATTGATAATATTTTAGAAACTTTTAATAAAAATATAAAAAAAATATATTTAGAAAATATTTTAGTATAGAAAATATAGTAAAGTAATATTAAGTAAAGAATAATATAATGGATTCTAAAGTAAGTTGAAATTCTAATTAATAATCCATTATATGTTCGTTCTTTACCAAGATGCCCCCACTAAGACTCAAGCTAATCTATAGCTGAGTTATATTTTACTATATTTTTCAAATGAACATTACGATTCATTTGAATCATAGTATTTGGGTCCGCAAGTGTTACGGTATTAAATTGTTTTTTTATTACTTTTAAAGGACCGACAAAATAAGGTTTTAATTTAGAACGACTAAAATTTCGAACAAGAACTAAATCACCGATTCTTATGTTTTTGGAATTTTTCATGCTATTTTTTTCTTCCCTTCGATTGGCCCAATATTTACTTGCGTTCTTTACATTTTCAGCTGCTTCCATGGTCCACCTATAATGTGAGATAAATTTTTCTAAAAGAATTTCATCTGAAGATTTATTCACTCCTTGTGTAGGTCTAGCAGCAATGTCGAAAGGCTGTTGATCCTCACGACCATAAACTAATTCGAAGCTAGAATGTTTGGTTACAGAATTCTTTGTAGTTCTAAGGGCCCACAAGGCTGAAGGTAATACCTCATCCCAGTCTTTATTTTCTTCACCAAGTAATCTCAATAATTTACCAATTTCTTTATTCCTATTTTCAACCAATCCATTACTTTCTGGGTGATAGGTAGTGGTAAATTTTACGTAAACATCATATAAGTCCAGGAATATTTTAGTCATATCCGATGTGAATTGAACGCCATTATCCGTTGTAATGACTTGAGGAACTCCATGTCTAGCGAAAACATTTATTAAAAACTTAATAATGTCCTTAGATGTAATATTTTCAGTAGGTTCAGCCTCCACCCACTTTGTGAAATAATCCACCGCAACAATGATATATTGGTTTTTATTACCAGTCTTTATTAAGGGACCAATAATATCAAGTCCAAGAGGAGTAAAAGGGCCTTCAACTTCTGTTGGAATGTTTTCGGTTGGTTCTGGATATGGCTGAGGGCGATTTAACTGACATTTTTCGCATTTTGAAATTATCCGTTTTATATCGTTGACCATATCATTCCAGTAGTAACTTTTTCTAAGTCTTTGATATGTTTTATAATAACCTTCATGGCCAACATGATGTGCTTCGAGAATTAATTTTAGTTTTTCATTTGTTTCGGTAACAAGTTTTCTATAATTATTTCCATCTATAAAATAATCTATACCATCAATCTTTGTAAATTTTTCTTCAATAAATTCTTTAATTACTTTAGAAAGTGAATCATTTTCATCATCTTTATTCGTTTTTATAGCTAATACCTTTTGTTCTTTATCGTTCTTCATTCTAGATAAAGCGTCGGCTACTACATTCTTTTTACCTTGCTCATAGCGAATATCCACTTTTAGCATACTTGCAGTCAAACACCATCTTGTTTGTCGTGCATTATTCGGTTCCTTATTATTAAATAAACCTAGTAGAGGTTTGTGATCTGTAAAAACTATGGTTCTAAAGGGGCTTCCCATAATATAAGGTTTTAATTTAGTAATACAATAATATAAAGCCGTTCCTTCCAAATCGGTTATTCCATAATTCTTTTCTGCTTTGGTTAAGCTACGGCTAATGAAATGAATCGGGTGTTCTATTTCCGATTCGTCTTTCTGCAATAAAACTCCACCAATACCTTCATATGATGCATCTGTTCGAATAATGAATTCTTTGGAAAAATCAGGATATTTTAAAATAGGAGCATTAATTAATTTTTCTTTTAATTTGGTAAAACTTTGTTTTTGTTCATTATTCCATTTATATTTTACGCCTTTTCTTAATAGCTTACAAAGAGGAGCTGAGGTTTGAGCATATTCATTTATAAAGTTCCTATAATATCCTACAGCACCTAAGAATGATCTTAACTCATGTATATTCGTGGGTTCTTTCCAGGCTTTAATTGCTTCAATTTTACTATTTTGAGGACTAAGACCCTTAGTAGAAATCTTGTGACCAAGAACTTCAACTTCCGTTTGCATAAAGTGACATTTTTCAATATTAATTTTTAATTTATGTTCCTTGAAGATTGCTAATACTTGTTTTATGTGTTGGATATGTTCTTCGACAGTTTTTGAATATATAAGTATATCATCAATAAAGTTGAAAACACATTTTCCAATTAAAGGAAATAAAATTCTATTCATTTCCCGTTGGAAGGTAGCCGGAGCTCCAGTTAATCCAAAAGGCATAACTTTGAATTGGTAGTTGCCAAATTTGGTTGTAAAACTGGTTATTTCAACACTTTCTTCGTCCATTAGGATTTGATGGTAACCTGAGTATAGATCCATAGTAGTAAAGATTTTGGCACCATCTAGACTGTCAAATATCTCGTCAATATAAGGAAGGGCATAAGAGTCTTTTTCGGTTAGACCATTCACCTTGCGGTAGTCCACACACAATCTCCATTTTCCATTAGCCTTTGGGACCACAACAACAGGTGAAGACCATTCTGAATATGATGGTACAACTAGCTTTTTCTTAATAAGTTTAATTAGTTCTTCTTTAATAATATCAGATTTAAATTTGGTTACTCTGTAACATCTTTGTTTAACAGGTTTTGCGTTCGCTTTCAAGTTAATTTTATGAGGGGCCAAGTCTGACGGTGTTAATTCTTCAGAAGATGTCGCTATAATGTCCAAGTTTTCTTCAAGTAATTTTACTATTACATCTTTATAATCTTTACAAAGGCTTGCTAAAAATTTTTCATCATGGATATACTCTTGCGGAGATAGACCTTCAAGTTTCTTTAATTCATTAGTTGTGTCTTCATCTTCAAGTATTTTCCTTACTATACATACTAATTTTTCTTCTTCTTGGAAATTATTATTAATAGGAGCTATAACGTCGATTAGTCCTTGAGAATTAAATTGACATAAACTATATCTTATAGGATGGATAAAAAGATTGTGTTCTACTTGAGTTTGAAAATTGATCAACAAATCATAAAATGGGTCATCATCATCAATTATTCGAAAATCTACTATCATTTTATAATCATTAATCTTAACAGGTATTCATACAATGATTCCTTCCGAATACTCATCATTCTTAGTCGCTAAACGTATCCTTCCACGACTAATACCTACTTCTTCATAATTTCCAGGTAATTTCTCATAAAATTTTTTTGTGATAACATTGAGGTTACTACAAGAATCAATAAGTGCTTTACCAGGAATTTCATCTACTGTTACATCAACCATGGCAATATCTTCTTCTGAGGTTTCCTTACTTTTGCTAATATAAGAGTGATCAATATTATTTACCAAAGTAGCAGCAGCAATAGTATTGTTTAATGCACCTATTATTTTCTTTTCAGGTTTTTCTAATTTTAATCCTTGACTTACTTGACTTCTGACTTTTGGAGAAACATTGAGGAGCTGACCGAAACTAATATTACACTTGGTTTCATTCAAATCTTGTAAAACATCATATTCTTCCTGATCCTTACACATCTTGATGTTCCTAAGCGTTCTACTAATTGTTGCTTTTTCTTTAGGCTCTTGAAAATCTATGAGCTTCTGTAATGTAATATTCTCATGACCTTCGTCATTAAGCTTTTCAGGAACTTCAATAACTTCCATTTCATTGATTTGTTTTGTTTTAATAATTTTATCGTTTTCATTATCGATTAATTTATTTAATCGTTGATGCATTTTATCACTAGTAGTACTGATGCTATTTCTTTGTTTTGAAGAATCCAGACTTTGCTTTTCTCTTATAGTGATATTATCCTCCCTTTCCTTCCTTTTTCCCTTGTTATTTCCAAAGTTAGCTCTTTCTTTATTCCGAATTTGTTTTTCTTTGGCTTTCTCAATATTTATATTAGGCTGCGCCATTATCGAAGGATGTAGTTGATTTTTATTTTTAACAATTATTCTATTTTCTATTTCCTTCTCTTTTATCTTTCTTATTGCAGGAGTTGTTATAGGGGTAGGATTATCTATGAGACTTTTACGTTGTCTCTTTTCATTATTTTCACTAGTTTCATCGTTAGTCGTCAACTTCCTTTTTGTCGCACTAACTATAAATTCTACATCATTCTCATTATCGGATTCTTTGTGAGTTTCATTAGTATAGGAAGCTTCTTCTTTTTCTTCCTTATTATAATCATTTGTACTACTAGGAATGGATTTGTAATGAAGCTATTTTATTTTTATAGGGAGTGCTTCCTCTCCCTTTTAGTGGTTTAAAGATTTTCCACTATATAACCGTTTCTTATTTTCTTGAATAATTGCATTTAACTTAGGACAATTATACTGCAAATGTCCTGGATCGCTACAATAAAAACAGGCTTTAATGGTAAGATTTTTCATTTTTTTTGTTAAGTCCTCCAATTCGTAATCTTTATTTCTTTTTGGGCTTCTAACTTCATAATTCTCTCTTACTATCTTTCTGTTGTTTTGATAATTATTCCTGATATTTATTCTTGGGTTGACAATTTCAGTTGAGTACTCTTTTGAGGGTCTCAAATTCATTACTCTATCAACTTTTTCGGCAATGTCAAACGCCCGATTTAAAGAAATGTCATCCTTAAGGGAGACCTTTTTCCAAGCTTCTTCATTGTTCCTAAGAGCATCAATATAATCGAGAACACTGACTCGCTTCTTTCTTTTCTTATCTAATTTCAAATATATGGATCGGAAACGAGTATTAAAGTCTTTTACTCGCTCATTTCTTTTAATTCTTAAAGCACGGAGCTCACGAAGTAACATATTCTGGTCTTCTTTAAGACCATAAAAAGTTTCTATTGCTTCTACAATTTCCTTTAAGGAAGGATATTCATCTTTTTTCTTTTCTTCTGAATCAGATTCTTCTTCTTCTTCGTCCTCACTTTCTGATTCAGAATCGGTACTGTAACTTTCAATTAAATCCTGGATAACTTCGCGAGGCTCTCCAGTAGACGTGAGTAAGCAGGCGGTAAAAATCTTTTTGGGATCAGTAACTTCCTCAAGTTTTATCCATAATCGGATTTCTGATTCCCAAGATTTGATATCGAGATTTTCCTTTGAAATTTTCTCGATATCTTTTAATTCCTTTTTTAATTCTTTAAAATTGATTTTATTTTCAGCCATTTGAAAATTTAAAAATGGTATTAATGCTATGATATCCAATTTAAAAATATGTTTACTTTAAAAATATATTTAATAACAAAAAAAATAAATTTATCTTTGTTTTATAATAATATAATTATGGACTCAGAAAACCCTCTGACAATCCAATTCTTTATTCCAATAATAATTCAGACTCAGAATCTCTCTCTGAAAATCTGATAAATTAATTCAGACTCGAAAACACCCTTCGAAAATCTGAAACTAAAAAAAAAATAAATTCAGACTCAAAAACGCAATTTGAAAATCTGAAGCTTTTTATTATGAATTTTAATGTTTATTATATTCTTTTAAGCATTAATACACAAAATATGTATATCTTAATCTTTTTTTTTAAATTTATTTGTAGTAATAACTTCTTTATTTAATTTTATTTAATATATTTATTTCCTTTATTAAAATAATTAATATAACATAAAGCAAATTGTATAAATACTTAAATAATAATAATAATGTATATTTATTTTTATTTTTATTTCTTTTTTGTATATATTTATTATTCTATTAATTCTTTGTTATAACATTTAATGAAATATTAAATAAAAAGTTAAAATACAAGCCAAACTATATAGTGTTGAACCATCAAATATATAGCTTGTTAACCCTTCTTACAATAAGTCCCCTTAGCTCTTTATTGATAAGTTGATAATGTCGATTGTTAATTATTAAGAAACTTAATAAAAAGAAGGTAGCAATATTAAATTCTTTTTAATTTGGCTAACTTATTGTTAGTAATAAAGAAGATAATAACGTATCCTTCCCAGTATCAACAAGATCAAAACAATAAAGTATTATGTGTGGGTGTTCAACTATCCCGCGTAGAGAGTTGTAAGACAGCTTATTTATATTTTTCTTTTTAATTAAAATTTAATTAATTATATAATGAATAATAGAAAATTTAACACACACAAAAAAAAATTTCAATTATAAAAATTTCAAAAAAAAAATTTAATTATATAAAATCATAAAAATAATAATAATAATCTAATTTTATATATTCTATATATATATTGTACATGTATATATTAAAAAAAAATAAAATAAACTGATAAACATAAAAAAAATTACAATTTATTATTTAGAATTATTAATAAAAAAAATTTTTATTTATAAAATTTATTCTTATTTAAAAAAAAAATTAAAAATTTGTACTAAAAAAAAAAATTTTTTTTTTTTTTTTTGCTTATTATTTTAATATTTATCATTAATTAAAATTTTTTTTTTTTTTTTTTTTTTTTTTTTTTTTTTTTTTTACATATATAAATCTATATCTATGATAATACTATTGGTTAAAAAAAAAATTTTTTTTTTTTTTTTTTTTTTTTTTTTTTTTTAAAAGTTTGTTCTACACTAAAGAAAAATTTAATTTATTATTTATTAAAAAAAAATTTATTAATGAAATATTTATTATTTTAATAAAAGGAAAAAAAAAATATATATATTTTTATTTTATTGCAAAAATAATAATAATAATAATAATAATAATAGGCGAACAAATTTATAAAAGCCTAAAATAAAAATAAAAAAAAAAACTATATATTTTAACGTCACTTCGCAAGAATGACCAGGGTTTTATCAGGGATCGAACCTGACCCACCTCTTATTTTCTGCGCGAGTGAACAAACTATCACCTGTTGAAGTGTGTAGTTGCCTTCAGCGTGAAGGTTTTATAGTTCTAGGGCGTATTTGCCTAATTGTCAAGGATTTGTTCCTTGAAATACTCGCGTTTACAATCTACAAAACCTTGCAAAATTGTAAATAAGAGTTTATGAAATTAATATCCTGCAAGCTAACACTGTCTTACTCGAATATTAACTTCGTAAATTTGTTAACTTTTTATTATTTTTTTTTTATTATTATTTTTTATCTATAATCTATAATTAAATAAAGTTACTACAAAATCTAAAGTTTTCCAAAGTTTTTTTTTTTTTTTTTTTTTTTTTTTTTTTATGATAACTTTTATTATTATTAATATTAATATTAAATTATTAATTATAATTATTTAACAAAACTTATGGATAATCTGATAGTATACCCTGTCTGACGTGCAGCTTGCCTCTTCACGGCGTCATGCCACGCGGGTACCACGGCTACTGTATTCAATATAAAATACAGCAGTCCAAAGCCTACTAGCCCAATTACTATGTAGGTTAAGCTTAGCCCGGAAATCTATATCCAAGGCTTTGTTAAATAATTTAATTAATAAATAATATTAAATTTTATTTTTCTAATATTCCCCGATATCTCCACCATAAATTATGTTATGGTTCGGGTTTTATTAGAATTTTATTTAATGATTTATTTTTAATATTTTTCTGTCTACATTTTAATTATTGAAAAACTTCACTTATTTATACTTTTTGAAAAAAAATAAATATGTAAAGCCTTTCTACATTTTATTATCATATTTAAAAAAAAAATATTTACTATTACTAATTAATTAAAATTTTATATTAATTTAAATTAACTAATTCATAAGTATTTTTATTTTAATAAATTTTGTTTACATAATTTTATATTATTTTTCATATACTAAAACTAAATTATTTAATATATACGAAAAGTAACAAACAAAATTTAAAAAGATTTTACAGAAAAATAAAGTTATTTTAATCAAGAATGTTAATATAATATTCTTATATTTTATATAAAATAAATTTAAAAACTATAATATATTTAATATTTATTATTAATCAATTAAGATTTGATTTTATTTGTGGGGAATAAAAAATAAAATAATCAATTTAAAAATAAAATAAAATACTAAAAAGAATACAAGTTTAATATTGATACAATATAATAATAATATAATAATATATTTGAAAATAAAAATAAAATATTAATATTGATAATAAACACTTTAATAAAATAATAAAATTTGAGGTTAAATTATAGATATTGATATTAATAATAAAAATATAAAATTATTGATAATATTTTAGAAACTTTTAATAAAAATATAAAAAAAATATATTTAGAAAATATTTTAGTATAGAAAATATAGTAAAGTAATATTAAGTAAAGAATAATATAATGGATTCTAAAGTAAGTTGAAATTCTAATTAATAATCCATTATATGTTCGTTCTTTACCAAATTGTAATAATTTAATTAAAAAATTATAATTAAATTATTAATCATTAATATTAGTTCTAACTGCTAATATTAAAGGTTTAGAAAAGAATCATACTTACCTATGGTTCTTTCTAATTATCGAGTTTATTATAACGAATTATAATAGACGAAACACTAAAATTGATAAGGAAAAGTTTTAATTATAAAATTTGTTTTATTAAAATAATTTGTTTTATTATTTATTAAAAATTTTAAATGTTAAAACTTATTGTCATTATTATTATATTATAATTGTTATAATAATAACTCTTGATTTCTCAAAGAGAACTCAAGAGCCTTATTTATACTTTTTTGTCAAAATAAGGTTAAAATCAAAAGGGGTTCTAATCTTAACAAATCTCTTATCTAGGAAAAGACTAGAAGAAAAACCTAGATAAGTTTTTTGATCGATATTCTATCCATATCGATCATCGCGTTAATTAAGTAAAACCGATTACTTTTAAGAAGTAATTGGAAAAACCTTAATTAACCGATTACTTAATCTAATATAATGATCGAAAATAAAAGAATAAAATAATGAAAATTATTTCGATCATAAAATTTAAAATTTAATCTATTTAGTTCTATTTTATAGAACTTTACATAAAAAATATAAAACAATACATTAATAATAAAATACATGATTAATACAATACAGAATACATGATAGAATACAGAATACATGATAAAATACAGAATAGTGTTTTAGTTTATGATTTAATAAGTGAGAGAAAACTAAAACTAATAAATTTAATAATTAAGTGAATAATTAAATAAATTTAATATTATTTTAAATGTATAAAAATTATTTGATTAAATAAATTTTTAATATTAAACTAAATAAAATTTTAATATATAATTAAATAAATTATTAATTATAATTAATTGTATAAATGAAATATGAGTTAAATAAAAGTTATATTAATTATAACCTAACTAAGAAAATATAATTATTTTGTTAAAAATAATTATAGATTCTTACACAAAGATGTTATGGTTCGAGGAATTCAAAAAAAAAAAAATTATATAATATTAAAACACAAAAAAAAATTTTATTTCTTTCACAATAATTTTTATTTATTTATTATATTTTTTTTATTTTAATTTTTATTTTATTTTTATTATTATTTTTATTTATTTATTTTATTTTTATTTATTTATTTTATTTCTATTTATTTATTTTATTTTTATTTATTTTATTTTTATTTTATTTTTATTATTATTTTTATTTATTTTTATTTTTATTTATTTATTTTTATTTATTTATTTTTTTTTTCTATTTTTATTTTCTTATTTTTTTCTCTCCCCTAAAAAGGGGTTCCAAGGTAGTCAATTTATATCTTTTTGAAGATATAAAAGTAGCAAAGCCTCTGGAAGTTGTTGAAGAGATGGAAAAACAATAGATTTTTAAATCTTATTGATTATTTCCTTATTGTAATAAATAGAAAATTTATTATTTCCTAATATTCAAATTAACCAAAATAAATCTATAATATAAAAGATGCATTATAGATAAGAATTAAACAAAAAAAAAGAGAAGCAGTATTACAATAAAATTGAATACTTTAACTTAATTTTGATACTAATTTAATATGTAATCTTATATATTAATTTGAATGACATAATAGAAAATAAAATACATTTATTAATATATGAAAAATCTTTTACAATTTTAAATACAGAAAATTTTATTTTATTTATTTCTTTCATTTCAATTATTTCTTAATTCGAAAGACAGAAATATTGATAAAGTTATTTAAGTTGTTTATATACAGGAATTATTCCTTATTTAGAAAAATAATACTAAAAGTAATTAGTACTATGTTATTGCTAAACTCTCATAAATTTAATTTACCTTTATAAGGAATGAACATAAATTTAAATTAAATTTTATGTATAAACTTAAATTTTCAGATCAAATAATATAGTAAAATTATTAATGTAAAGAATACATAAATTTATTAATATTTTAAAAATCACCTTGACTATATTAAACGGTTTTTAATAAGAATCAATTTATTACTTCATTCTTTATCACGATGCCCCCGCTAAGACTCAAGCTATATTGTAGCTGAGTTATATTTTACTATATTTTTGAGGTGTACATTCCGATTTAATAATATTCCTGAATTTGGATCAGCTAACGTAACTGTATTAAACTTTTTCTTGATTACTTTTAAAAGTCCATTAAAATAAGGTTCTAGTTTAGTTCTACTAAAGTTTCTAACTAGGACTAAATCTCCCTCCTTGATTTCCTTAGCCTGATTCATACTTTGTTTTTCTTCTCGTCTAACAGCCCAATATTTATTTGCATTTTTCACATTTTCTGATGCTTCTATGGTCCATCTATAATGAGATATAAACTTTTCCAATAGAATTTCATCAGAAGATTTATTTATACTTTTAGTCGGTCTTGCAGCTATATCAAAAGGTTGTTGGTCTTCACGACCATAAACTAATTCAAAACTAGAATGGTTAGTGGTACTATTTTTAACAGTTCTTAAAGCCTAGAGAGCAGAGGGTAATACCTCATCCCAATCTTTATTTTTCGTCCCAAGCAATCTAAGGAGTTTACCAATTTCTTTATTACGATTTTCCGTAAGTCCATTAGATTCGGGATGATATGTTGTAACAAATTTTATATATACATCATATAGATCTAAAAATATTTTAGTCATATCTGATGTAAATTGGGCACCATTATCGGTGGTAATTACTTGGGGAACTCCATGACGAGAAAATACGTTAATAAGGAACTTAATTACGTCTTTAGAAGTGATATTTTCAGTGGGTTCTGCTTCTACCCACTTAGTGAAATAATCAACAGCTACTATTATATATTGATTATTACTTCTAGTTTTAACCAGTGGACCGATAATGTCCAAACCAAGATGTACAAAAGGTCCTTCCACTTTAGTAGGTAGATTTTCTGTAGGCTCTGGATAAGGTTGTGGTCGATTTAATTGACATTTTTCACACTTACTGACAACACGTTTAACATCATTCACCATGTCGTTCCAATAATAACTCTTACGTAAACGTTGATAAGTCTTATAATAACCATCGTGTCCAATATTATGAGCCTCTAATATTAATTTTATTCTTTCATTAAGATCGGTTACTAATTTTCTATAATTGTTACCATCAATAAAGTAGTCAATACCATCAATAGTGGTGAATTTTTCATTGATAAAATCATGTATTACTTTGGATAATAAGGCTTCATTTTCATCATTCGTAATATCATGGTTAATTATTTTCGTAGCTAAAACTACATTTTCTTTATTATTTTTCATTCGGGATAGGGCATCAGCAAGCACATTCTTTTTACCGGTTTCATATCTAATGTCTACACCAAGCATACTAGCTGTCAAACACCATCTAGTTTGCCTTGCATTATGTGGTTCCTTATTTTTGAACAACCCTAGTAACGGTTTATGGTCCGTATATACAATAGTTGGTATTGGATTTCCATCTATATACGGTTTTAATTTAGTTATACAATAATATAGGGCAGCACCTTCTAGGTCCGTTATACCATAATGCTTTTCTGCTCTGGTCAAACTTCTACTAATAAAGTGAATAGGGTGTTCTTTTCCAGTTTCATTATCTTTTTGTAATAACACACCTCCTATTCCATCATAAGAAGCATCGGTACGTATAATAAATTCTTTATCAAACTGAGGGAAACTTAATATGGGTGCATTTATTAGTTTTTCTTTCAGTACTTCAAACGATTTTTGGTGTTCACTAGTCCAAACATACTTCACACCTTTCCTTAATAATTTACACAAACACGCAGTAATTTGTGAATATTTATCGATGAAATTTCTATAGTATCCAACAGCTCCTAAAAATGAACGTAATTCATGGATGTCCTGAGGGGGTTTCCAATCTCTGATAACCTCGATTTTACTATCAAGAGGTTTTAAGCCTTTAGTGGTTAATCTATGCCCCAAAACATTCACTTCTGTTTTCATGAAGTGACACTTTTCAATATTAAGTTTTAATCTATTTTCTTTGAGTATGGATAAAACTTGTTGAATATGTTGGAGGTGTTCTTCAACTGTTTTAGAATATATAAGTATATCATCGATAAAATTATAAACACACTTTCCTATTAAAGGAAATAGGATTCTATTCATTTCTCTTTGAAAGGTTGCAGGAGCGTTGGTTAGACCAAATGGCATAACTTTAAATTGGTAGTTACCAAACTTAGTGGTGAAAGTTGTTATACCAATACTTTCTTCCTCCATTAAAATTTGGTGATATCCAGAGTATAAGTCAATGGTAGTGAAGATAGTTGCACCATTGAGACTATCAAAAATTTCATCAATGTATGGTATAGAATAAGAATCCTTTATAGTAGAATCATTAACCTTCCTATAATCTACACACATACGCCATTTCCCATTAGGCTTTGGTACTAGAACAATAGGCGAAGACCATTCAGAATTTGAAGGCTCAATTAACTTTTTATTAATTAACTTAGTTAATTCTTCCTTTAAAATATCTGTCTTTAATTTTGTTAGCCGATAAGCTCTTTGTTTTATAGGTTTGGTACCAGCTTTTAGATTTATTTTGTGTGGTGAAAGCAATGATGGTGTTAATTCCTCAGACGACGTAGCAACAATTTCTATATTGTCCTCTAATAGGTGTATTATATCAGTTCTATATTTTTCATTTAGAGTATTCATAAATATTGTATTATGTATATATTCCATAGGTGGTAATCCTTCTAATTTCTTTAATTCCCCACCAGCATATTTTTCCTTACTATTATCCTCAAGTAATTTGTTAACACTACAAATATATTTTTCGTCAATTGCAGAATTATTTATTGGTGTAATAGAACTGATAGTACCATCCATGTTATATTTACATAAACAATTATTTAAGGGATTAATAAATAATCTATTATCAACTATAGTTTTTAAATTAATTAGCATGTCATAAAATGGTTCCTCTTTTTCTACAATTCGGAAATCAATTAACAATGAAAGCTCATTAATTTTCACAGGTATCCTAACGACTATTCCTTCAGAGTATTCATCGTCTCTAGTGGCAAGCATTATTCTACCACAACTATGACCAACAACGGTATATTGGTATGGTAGAGAATCATAATATTTTTGTGACATAATATTTAAATTACTACACGTATCAATAAGTAATTTTCCAGATACACCATCAACAGAGGCATCTACCATTGCAATATCCTCCTCTGTTATTTCTGTACTTTTACTTTTATAGTTATGATCAACATTATTAACTAATGTTGTAGTAGCAACTACATTATTAATAGCGCCAACAACATTAGTGGTGGCTTTTACTAGTTTTAAACCTTGGGAAACTTGACTTCTTATTTTAGGCGCAGCATTCCAAAGCTGTCCAAAGGTAATATTACACTTGGTATTGCTTAAATCATCCCATACATCATATTCCTTATAATTAGAAAGCATTTTAATAATTCGATTTACCCGAGGTATTTTCATACTATTATTATTATCATTATTATTATTATTATTATTAATACCATCTGTATTAATTAATTTATTTAATATATTTTTATTATTCGTTACATGATTATTATCGATAATAGTTTCATTATTATTAATATTAATAGTATTATTATTATTAATATCATTTACGACTGGGGTTTTTCTAATAGTTCCGTTGTTACTATTATTAGGATTACTAGTATTATTATTATTATTTTTGTCTTTTTTTCTTTCTCTAGTTTGGTTAATTTCCCTTGGAGCTTCTACATTATCAACTTTTGAAGTTATTTCCTCTTTATTAGTAATTAAGTTTACATTAGACTGACTGGATGATGCAGTTTCGAATTCTTTAGAATTAGTACTAGATTTCAAAAATCTTTCTTTATCACGTATTGCTTTTTCAATTTTCTTTTCTTTATTGATATTTGGTTGAATAATTATTGATGTTTGCAACTGTTTCTTATGAGGTATCACCTCTTCAGTTTCCAATTCTCTTTCTTTTCTTTTTCTTAATGCAGGAGTGTTTATAGGTCGTGGATTATCACGTAGGCTTTTATGAATTTTCCTTCCTTTTCCATTATCTAACTCAACATCACTTTCATCAAGTTTTCTTTTTGCCGCACCGACAAAATATTCTCCTACCTGATCATGACTTTTGATAGTATAATCCACTCTGTAGTCTTTACTTTCTGCATCAGAAGAATTGGAAGTATATTTTAATGAAGCTATTTTTTTGATGGGAGTGCTTCCTCTCCCTTCTACTGGTTTAAAGGTCCTTTGGAAAAAATCTGTTTCTTATTTTCTTCTATAATGGCTTGTAGTTTGGGACAATGTTGTTGATAATGTCCAGGTTCCTTACAGAAGAAACAGGTTTTGACGGTAGAGTTTCTTGGTCCACGTGTAAGGTTCTCCCTTTCACTTTCATCAGAAACTTTTTTATTGTCCCTGTTTTCATAAGTATTTCTTGGTGGTGAACTACGACTCTTATTATAATTATTATTATTATTGTTGGAAACATTTCTATTAGGACTTGGTACACGATGTAACCTCACAGCAAGTCTATCCACTTTTTCTGCAATTTCATAAGCCTTTGAAAGTGGTATATCATCAATTAAAGTTACTCTTTTCCAGGCCTCAATATTATTCTCAAGTGCATCAGCATAGTCCAAGATACTGATTTGCTTTTTGTGAGTTTTATCTAATTTTAAATATAATGTCCGATATCTTTTATTAAAATCCCTTACTTTTTCATTTCTACCAATTTTAAGAGCACGCAATTCCCTTAATAAGGTATTCTGATCTTCCTTTGCCCCATAGAATACTTCAAGAGCGTTGACGATCTCGACAAAAGAAGGATAACGGTTAGTTCTAACACTATCATTACTAGAGATACTTGAACTAGTAGAGCTACTGGTGCTAGATCCTGACATCTCACCAGTATCAGTGGAACCATTCAATTCTACATCTTCTTCTGCTGTAGTAGCAGGTAGTTCTAATTCTTGGATAATTTGTCTTGGTTCACCAGTAGACGTTAATAGGCAAGCAACAAAAATAGTTTTTGGATCAGTGATATTTTGTAATTGGATCCATAACTCAATTTCAGAAGCCCAAGATTTTATATCCAAATGGTCCTTGTTTAATTTATCAACATATTTTAGTTCCTTTTTAAGATCTTTAAATGAAGGAACATTAGTAGTATCATTAGTAACTGAAGCCATATTTCTTGAGTAGAAATTATACAGTAATATAGGTAAAATATTCAAAATAAAAATAATAATATTTTTTTTTTTTTTTTTTTTTTTTTTTTTTTTTTTTTTTATTTGTGTGTGTGAGTATGTTATAGATATATATAATATAGTATTAGAATTTATAAGTTTACAAACACTTCAGAGATTAGAAAAAAAAAAAAAAATAGGTAAGTTTACAAACACTTCAGAGATAAAAAAAATAAGTAAAAATTTTTTTTTTTTTTTTTTTTTTTTTTTTTTTTTTTTTTTTTTTTTTTTTTTTTTTTTTTTTATTTTGATATCCAAGATTAAAATATTTTATAATTATTGTTTATTAAATTATATCTTTATAGTTATTTATATGAGGTTCGAAATACACTTCGACCACCTACAAGAAATATATTTTTAGGTTCGAATAACACTCGACCACCTAAGGAAATTTTATATTATTGGTTCGAATACCTTTCGATCACCAATAGAAGATATAATTATATTAAGGTTATAAGCTCGAATGACACTTCGACCACTTATAATGATAATTATTTGGTTCAAGATACACCTCGACAACCAAATTAAACAGGTAGTAAAAAAAAATATAGTAGTCTTTCTTCTTTGGCTCAATTTCACTTAACCACAGAGTAAGAACAGTAAACAAAAATTTTTTTTTTTTTTTTTTTTTTTGGAATTCAGTACACTAGAATTTCTTATATGTAGCACGGAATAAATTAATTGCTAAATTAAAAAAAATTAATATGGAAAATTTATAAATATTTCTTATATATATATTATTAGCTTTATATTATTTTCGGATCCGCAGATTCTTTACAGGGCCGTTCGACCTCCACTATTGAACCGTCAGAATAGTGAATATAACAGAGTAGTGTGTGCCTGTACGAACACGGGACCTTACCACTTTTTCTATTCTGTTATCACTTGTATCACTAAACCTTATTCAATAATGCTCTACTACCTCCCTATGTGTAAAGCAATCCTTCTCCTATTCTCTAATATAAACGTCTAATTTTTATATCTATATATATCAACAGTCTTGGTATCAATATATAGATACTATATATATGTATATATTTATAAATTTGAATTTATAATTTCAATTATAATATAATTTAGTCGATAATATAAATACGAATTACTATATACACTTAATTGTAACAAAGCCTTAAGCTAAGGAGTTTTTCATCCAACAGCCGCCGATTACAATAAGTTATAAATTGTATAAAAGTATTCTTATATTAATGAATAAATGTATAATATAATTAAATTATTATTCTTACTAATTAGTACTTGACAGGAATAAATATTTCAAAGTTTTATATCACACTGTTTCTCTTGCACAAACAGAAATATAACAACTTTGTTGTATGAAATTATTTATCCAACTAATATAGTAAGGACGTAGGTGCTACTTTAAATTATTAATATTTATTTATGTATATATTATATTTCTATATTATTGTAAAAAAAATTTTTTTTTTTTTAATTAAATAAAATTATTGTGTATGTTTTAATATTAGTTTTTAATTTTGAAATCCCCGATATCTCCACCAAACTTTATGGTATGGTTCGAGGAATTCAAAAAAAAAAAAATTATATAATATTAAAACACAAAAAAAAATTTTATTTCTTTCACAATAATTTTTATTTATTTATTATATTTTTTTTATTTTAATTTTTATTTTATTTTTATTATTATTTTTATTTATTTATTTTATTTTTATTTATTTATTTTATTTCTATTTATTTATTTTATTTTTATTTATTTTATTTTTATTTTATTTTTATTATTATTTTTATTTATTTTTATTTTTATTTATTTATTTTTATTTATTTATTTTTTTTTTCTATTTTTATTTTCTTATTTTTTTCTCTCCCCTAAAAAGGGGTTCCAAGGTAGTCAATTTATATCTTTTTGAAGATATAAAAGTAGCAAAGCCTCTGGAAGTTGTTGAAGAGATGGAAAAACAATAGATTTTTAAATCTTATTGATTATTTCCTTATTGTAATAAATAGAAAATTTATTATTTCCTAATATTCAAATTAACCAAAATAAATCTATAATATAAAAGATGCATTATAGATAAGAATTAAACAAAAAAAAAGAGAAGCAGTATTACAATAAAATTGAATACTTTAACTTAATTTTGATACTAATTTAATATGTAATCTTATATATTAATTTGAATGACATAATAGAAAATAAAATACATTTATTAATATATGAAAAATCTTTTACAATTTTAAATACAGAAAATTTTATTTTATTTATTTCTTTCATTTCAATTATTTCTTAATTCGAAAGACAGAAATATTGATAAAGTTATTTAAGTTGTTTATATACAGGAATTATTCCTTATTTAGAAAAATAATACTAAAAGTAATTAGTACTATGTTATTGCTAAACTCTCATAAATTTAATTTACCTTTATAAGGAATGAACATAAATTTAAATTAAATTTTATGTATAAACTTAAATTTTCAGATCAAATAATATAGTAAAATTATTAATGTAAAGAATACATAAATTTATTAATATTTTAAAAATCACCTTGACTATATTGTTAAAAAGTAAACAGGTTGAATTTAACGAGGAATCAGGTTGATATATCTATATAATATAACTATATAGATATAAGTAAATTACTAAAATAAAAGAGTTATAAAGTTAAATTTGTTAATTTAACACTTAATTAAAACTAATAATTGGTTTGATATGATAAAAATTTTTATTTATTAATAAAAATATATAGTTATATTATAATAGGTTAACTATAACCTTACAAAGGACAAAAAGATAAATTTGAATTTTCTTTTTATACTTTGTAGGTTTGAGAATATTGATAATAATAATATAAAGTTGATAATAATAATATTTAGTATAAGAATATGTTTAATATAAATAAATTATATTTTTTAATCTAATATATTAGCTAATATATATAATATAATATTAAATTTAAATATTTAATATAGTAATTAATAATTAATAATTAATTAAATCAATATAACATAAATTAATACATAAACATTAATTTATGAATCAAGGATGACATGACCAAATGATTCATGTTAATAAATATTTTATTTATTAATAATATTTAAGTTTAATATGATATCATTAGAATCAGTAGGCCTAAGCTGGTCCTAAGATGATCAAATAACTTATAATATTATAAAATAAATAAAATTTAAAGAATAATTAATGAATTATAAATTTTTATTAATTATTTTGTTTTTAATAATTTTAATTGAAATTAATTGAAATTGAAATTTAATTCAGTTGTAATTTCGACATATATTAAACGGTTTTTAATAAGAATCAATTTATTACTTCATTCTTTATCAAAGAAAAAACAAGAAGTCATTTTGGCGGAGTGGTTAACGCGGTGGCCTGCTAAGCCATTTCCCTTTGGGAGCGCAGGTTCGAGTCCTGCAGGTGACGATATATTTTCCTTTTTTTTCGATTTATTTATTGCATCAAAAAGTAGAAGCATTTTTATTTATTAAAAAAAAAAAAAAAAAAAAAAAAAAAAAATAATAATAATAATAATTTCTGAAAAAAAAATAATTACTGAAAAAAAAAATTTATTAATGAAAAAAAAAATAATTAATAAAAAAACAAAAAAAAAAAAAAATTTTTTTTTCTTTCTTTACTTCTTTTTTTTTTTTTTTTTTTTTTTTTTTTTCAATTCAATAATAAAGTATTAATATAAAAATATTAATATAAAAATTAAATGCCCAACATACATCAACTCCAAAACTAAAAAATAAACCTTATAAAGTTTCAACAAATAAAACAAGTCAAATTTTAGATCTTATTCATATGGATCTTGTTGGACCTGTCATCAACTCCATTAACAATAATAAATACTTCATCACTATCTTAGACGACTATTTCAATAAGAATAATAAAATTATGTGCTTTAGATGTTATGAGTTAGGTCATAAAGCTGTTAATTGTAGACACACATTTAAAGAATTAGCGGAATTAGAAAGAACTGGAATTTTGGAAATAAATAAAAGAAGAAAATTTATACCTGGAAACCATAATAATTATAATTATAAATTTAATTCATATGATAGAAATAAAAGCTATAATAATTATTATCGTAGAAATTATAATTTAAATAGTAATATTGCTGAAAATCATCATAATATGATTAGTTTTAGTAAAAAGCATAATGGAAATAAAGAAATTTATAGAAATAATTATAATTTAAATAATAATTTTGGTAATAATAATTCTAATAATTTAAATAATTATCTAAATAAAAGTATTTATGATTTAAATAAAAATTTTAGTACCAATAACAATAACAGTAGTTTAAATGAGAATATGAATACAAAAAAAAATAGAATATACAATAATCATGGTATAAATTATAATATACAAAGAAATAAAGATGTAAATATTGGAAATGAAATTAATTTCAACAATAATTTAAATAACAATTGTGTAGAAAATACGTTTAATTCAAATATATATAATACTCAAGATAATATAATTGGAAATAATATAAATAAAAACAATAATGAATATAATAGAAATATAAATTCAGTAGGAAATAATAGTGGTTTTAATAATAACAATACTAATAACAATGATAATTATACAAATAACGAAAATAAAAATGTTATTAATATTAACGAAATGAATTATAATAAAAACAGAAATAATAATAACAATAATAATAATAATAATAAAAATAATAAAAATAATAGAAATAAAAAAAAAAAAATAAATAAATAATTTAATTATGATGAAGTATTAATAAATAAATAATTATATATATATATAACAATAATTTAAATTAAATTAATTCGAAATTTCAAGATTTCGAATTTCAAAAATTAAAATAATCATTAATTCAAAAATTTAATTTTTTTTTTTTAAAAAAAAAAAAAAAAAAAAAAAAAAAAAATTTAATAAATCTAATAATAAATTTTAATAAACAAATTAAAAAAAAAAAAAAAAAAAATTTATTATATTGTTATATAGAGACTTCAGGGGACGAAGTCTAATTTAAGTGGGGGCGTCTTGATACGTAACCACTATAAATATGATATTTAGGTAGATTCTTTAGGTTAAAGAAATACTTAAATATTATTGGTCAGCAATAATTTTATAACAATATATAATTTTATAATAATAATTATTAAACGGAGAATTCTTTTATTTATAAGTATATACTTATGAAAAATTAATTCACATAAATAGCTATTTTTATATTTTATATTAGTATAGTTAAAAAGAGATATTATATATATTTGAGATAATTAATTATAATATTTATATAAGAAAGTAATAATAATAATTGATGTAATAATTAATAATTAATAATAAATAAAGAGTACATTAAAAAGATATATTTATTACTTTATTTTGTATTATTGTATGTGTTATTTCTATTTAATATTAGAATATATTATTTTGTCATAATTCCTTATTGTCATTGCCCATAAATAAATATTAATTTAGATACATAAGTAAAATATCGTATCATATTTGTGTAAGAATCTATAATTATTTTTAACAAAATAATTATATTTTCTTAGTTAGGTTATAATTAATATAACTTTTATTTAACTCATATTTCATTTATACAATTAATTATAATTAATAATTTATTTAATTATATATTAAAATTTTATTTAGTTTAATATTAAAAATTTATTTAATCAAATAATTTTTATACATTTAAAATAATATTAAATTTATTTAATTATTCACTTAATTATTAAATTTATTAGTTTTAGTTTTCTCTCACTTATTAAATCATAAACTAAAACACTATTCTGTATTTTATCATGTATTCTGTATTCTATCATGTATTCTGTATTGTATTAATCATGTATTTTATTATTAATGTATTGTTTTATATTTTTTATGTAAAGTTCTATAAAATAGAACTAAATAGATTAAATTTTAAATTTTATGATCGAAATAATTTTCATTATTTTATTCTTTTATTTTCGATCATTATATTAGATTAAGTAATCGGTTAATTAAGGTTTTTCCAATTACTTCTTAAAAGTAATCGGTTTTACTTAATTAACGCGATGATCGATATGGATAGAATATCGATCAAAAAACTTATCTAGGTTTTTCTTCTAGTCTTTTCCTAGATAAGAGATTTGTTAAGATTAGAACCCCTTTTGATTTTAACCTTATTTTGACAAAAAAGTATAAATAAGGCTCTTGAGTTCTCTTTGAGAAATCAAGAGTTATTATTATAACAATTATAATATAATAATAATGACAATAAGTTTTAACATTTAAAATTTTTAATAAATAATAAAACAAATTATTTTAATAAAACAAATTTTATAATTAAAACTTTTCCTTATCAATTTTAGTGTTTCGTCTATTATAATTCGTTATAATAAACTCGATAATTAGAAAGAACCATAGGTAAGTATGATTCTTTTCTAAACCTTTAATATTAGCAGTTAGAGCTAATATTAATGATTAATAATTTAATTATAATTTTTTAATTAAATTATTACAAATATTGATACGAACAATTTTTATATTGTATCGGGTGGTTCGTGAATGCAAGTTTTATTATAAAATTATATATTCTAATAAAAGAATTATAATAATTATCACACAAAAAGATTAAATAAAAATAATAAGAAAAAGATAAAAGAATATTTGTTGTCGTTTTGTTTTATTAAAATATATATATATATTTTTTTTTACATTAATTATTTTTAAATACTTATTAGTTATTTTAATCTATTCCCTTGAATAATTAAACCTTAACTTTAATAAGTATTTATTTTAAATTTAACTAAAATAATTATTTTCTAAGTATCTCTGACTTAGATTTATAAATTCCTAATTCTAAACTAATTAAACTACGTCTGTCTAAAAAAATCATTTTTCTTTCATATTTATATATTTATTTTTATTAAATCCTATTGGTTCAATTTATATATTATCTTTACTATCTTTACTAATATTTTTTTTATATTATTTTAAATTTAATTAATATTATTATATATAATTATTTTATAATTATTTCCTATTTAACTTTACTATTTATATTAAAATTATATTTTTAATTCGGCACCGTACCAATATTGTAAGAATCTATAATTATTTGTTAGCAAATAATTATATTTTCTTAGTTAAGTTATTATAACTATAACTTTATTTAATTACATATAATATTTATTAAATTTATTTATTTTAATTTTAAATATTCATTAATTTAACAAAATTTATTTAATTAATTTTAAATAATATATTTAAAATATGCTAAATTCTCTATTGTAACTAATGTATTTTGTATTGTATTCTGTATTTTATAATGTATTCTGTATTTTATAATGTATTCTGTATTTTATAATGTATTCTGTATTTTATTAACTATTTAATTTTATATTTTTAATATAAGGATAAATTATATGATCGAAATATCTTTTATTATTTTATTCTTTTATTTTCGATCATTAGATTGGAAAATCGGTTAATTAAGATTTTTTCCAATTACTTTTTAGAAGTAATCGGTTTTACTTAATTAATGCGATGATCGATATGGATAGAATATCGATCGAAAACTTATCTAGGTTTTTCTATCTAATCTTTTCCTAGATAAGAGATTTGTTAAGATTAGAAAACCCTTTCTTATTTAACCTTATTTTCATAAAAAAATATAAATAAGGCTCTTGAGTTCTCTTTGAGAAATCAAGAGTTATTATTATAAAAAACATAGTTATAATAGTAACATTTTTATATTTTTAACTTTAATAAATTAATAAAAATATTTTATTCAAAAACATATTTTTAAGATCAATTTATACAAACAATTCTTCTCTTACATTTTGTGTTATTATTATAATTAATTTTATAATAAACTCTACATTAAAGGTAAAAAATTTATTTTATTTCATTTTCTCACCTTAATGAATTAGTCGTTAAGTTGTAGTTAATAATTCTATTTTGAGTTAGTTCTTAATAGAATTATTACAAATATTGGTAGACTCGGGGTTGACACTTAGATATTTAAAATCAAGCAGGGGGGGACGGGTATTACCCTGCTTTGATTTTAAAAAAAATAATTCTTTATTAAAAGTTATTTATTTTTTTTATTAATATAAAAGTTTATTATTTAAAGTACACATATTTAATTTTTAAGAAATTGTTACAATATTTATATTTTTTTATAAATTTAAAGTATAATTAATTGTTTATAATTTAAGTAATTTTATAGAATTATTGAATTAATTTTATATCAATAATTCATTTTTGTTTTAATTTTTATAAATATAATAATATAATATTCAAATATAATTTAATTAAAAATAATTATAAAATAAATATATAGAAAATAGTTTTTACTATTTTCTTTGATATTTTTAAGTTAAATAAATTGTTTTTAAAGATTAATATAATAAATTTAATAATCTTTAATTATTTTAAATAATACTTGTAATTATTTTCAAAATAAAATAAAATTTTTATAATATTTAATTAATAAATTTGATAATATTTAAATAATAATTTTTATAATAAGTAAAAATTTTTAATAATAATTTTTAATAATAAATTTAATTAATAATCTTAATAATTTTATAATAATATTTAATAGTTATAATATATAAATTTTTATAATAATATTTAATAATTTTAATAATTTTATAATATTAATAATTTATAATAATTTTTAGAATAATATTTAATTAATAATTTTAATAATTTTATAATAATTTTTATAATAATATTTAATTAATAGTTTTAATAGTTTAGTATCTTAAAAGTATAATTTTAATATTTACAATTGTATTTTAATATACATATTTTTAATAATATAACAATAAAATAATTAATTAAAATTTATTTACATTATTTACAAGTTAAAATTAATTTATATCAAAATAAATTAAATTTTATTATTAAGTTTAGGTTATCAAGAATATAGGAAAGTACAATTTAGTAAAGAATTATTAATAATAAAATAAAGGTTATTAATTCATTCTTTACCATGATGCCCCCTCTAAAACTCAAGCTACATCGAAGCTGAGTTATACTTGACTATATTCTTCAAATGAACATTCCTATTCATTTGAATTCCAGAATTTGGATCAGCCAAGGTAACCGTATTAAACTGTTTTTTTATAACTTTAAGAGGACCAACAAAATAAGGTTCTAGTTTAGTTCTTGAAAAATTTCTAACTAGAACTAAATCACCTTCCCTAATTCTTTTTCCCTCATTCAAACTATTCTTTTCCTCTCTTCTAGCAGCCCAATACTTATTTGCATTTTTAACATTTTCGGCTGCTTCTAAAGTCCATCGGTAATGATTTATAAATTTTTCTAACAACACTTCATCCGATGACTTATTAATATCCTTGGTAGGTCTAGCAGCAATATCAAAAGGCTGCTGATCCTCCCTACCATAAACCAACTCAAAACTTGAATGTTTTGTTACCTTATTTTTGGTAGTTCTAAGAGCCCATAAGGCGGATGGTAAAACTTCATCCCAATCCTTATTCTTAGAACCCAACAACCTCAATAACTTGCCGATCTCTTTATTACGGTTTTCCGTAAGTCCATTACTTTCAGGATGATATGTGGAAATAAACTTCACATATACATCATAGAGATCTAAAAATATTTTCGTCATGTCCGAGGTGAACTGAACACCATTGTCAGTTGTTATTACCTGTGGAACACCATGACGAGCAAACACATTAATTAAGAACTTAATCACATCCTGTGATGTTATATTTTCCGTGGGTTCTGCTTCAACCCATTTGGTGAAGTAATCCACCACAACCATAATGTATTGATTATTATTCTTCGTTTTAATCAAAGGTCCAATAATATCTAAACCCAAATGTATAAAAGGACCTTCTACTTTAGTTGGAATATTTTCTGTAGGTTCTGGATATGGTTGTGACCTATTCAACTGACACTTGTCACAACTTTGCACCACTCTTTTAATATCCATCACCATATTATTCCAATAAAAACTTTTACGAAGCCTTTGATAAGTCTTATAATATCCCTCATGACCTATCTTATGGGCTTCTAAAATAAGTTTTACTCTTTCCGTTTGATCCGTAATTAATTTACGATAGTCATTACCATCAACAAAATAATCTTCACCATCTATCGTAACAAATTTTTCATTTATAAAGTCTTTAATAGTTTTAGAAAGCAACTCTTCTTCTTCCTTTGAAGTTAACTTAGTTGCCAATACCACGGAATCATCTCTTTTCTTCATCCTAGATAATGCATCGGCTAACACATTTTTCTTACCCATTTGATATTGAATTTCAACACCAAGGGTACTAACAGTTAAGCACCACCTTGCTTGCCTAGCATTATTAGGTTCCTTATTTTTAAAGAAACTGATTAAAGGTTTATGATCTGTTATTACTACTGTTTTATTAGGATTTCCTAATATATAAGATTTCAACTTAGTAATACAATAAATTAATGCAGCTCCTTCCAAGTCAGTAATGCCATAATTTTTCTCGGCTTTACTTAAACTTCTACTTATATAATGAACTGGATGTTCCTTTTTGGTTTCTAAATCTTCTTGGAGTAATACTCCTCCAATACCTTCATAGGAAGCATCCGTTCTAATTATAAACCTTTGATTAAAACTTGGATATTTTAAAATTGGAGCATTTATTAACTTTTCTTTTAACAGATCAAAACTTTGTTGATGTTCATTATTCCATTTATATTTAACATTCTTTCTTAATAATTTACATAAAGGAGCAGAGATTTGGGCATATTTATCAATAAAGTTTCTATAATATCCTACTGCTCCAAGAAAAGATCGTAATTCATGAACATCAACAGGTGCTACCCACTCCTTGATAGCCTTAATTTTGCTATCCTGGGGACTTAAACCTTTCACTGATGCCTTATGACCTAAGACTTCTACTTCAGTCTGCATAAAGGCACATTTTTCAATGTTAATTTTCAATTTGTGTTGGCGAAATACTTCCAACACTTGCCTAATGTGGCTTATGTGTTCTTTTATACTCTTAGAGTATATTAAAATATCATCTATAAAGTTAAAAACAAACTTTCCTATAAATGGGAAAAGAATCCTATTCATTTCCCTTTGAAATGTAGCTGGGGCTCCGATTAAACCAAAAGGCATAACCTTGAATTGGTAGTTACCAAATTTTGTGGTGAAGGTGGTAATTTCTACGCTTTCCTCATCCATCAAAATTTGATGATAACCAGAGTAAAGATCCATTGTTGTAAAAATCTGTGCCCCATCTAAACTATCAAATATCTCATCAATGTAAGGTAATGAATAAGAATCTTTAACTGTTAAATCATTAACCTTACGATAATCAATACATAATCGCCATTTACCGTTCTTCTTCGGTACTAACACTATTGGCGATGACCATTCAGAACAAGAAGGTTCAATTAATTTCTTATTAATTAATTTAATTAATTCCTCCTTAAGTATATCCGACTTAAATTTAACTAATCTATAGCACCTTTGCTTAACTGGTTTCGCACCAGGAATTAAATTAATCTTATGTGGAGGAAGATCAGAAGGTGTTAATTCTTCTGAAGAAGTAGCAACTATTTCTAAGTTCTCCTCCAGAATTTTAATTATTTCATCTTTATATTTTTCGTTTAAAGTATTTAGGAAAATTTCATGATGAATATATTGCTTTGGGGATAATCCTTCAATTTTCTTTAAATCATTCTTTTTGGAATCCTCATCCAAAGCCTTAATCATACACAACAACTTTTCTTCATCTTCATAATCATTATTAATAGGTGCAATAACGTCAATTACTCCCTCAGGAGTAATTTGACACAAACTATATAAAATGGGGTGGATAAACAAATTATAATCAATTTGGGTTTTTAAGTTAATTAGAATATCGTAAAAAGGATCCTCCTTTTCTACTATTCTACAATTAACCATTAATACAAGATTATTAATCTTTACTGGCACCCGAATGATATAACCTTCCGAGTAATCATCATTCTTAGTTGCCAATCTAATTCTGCCACGACTAATATCAATAGGTTCATATTCGGACGGAAGCTTATCTAAAAATTGTTGAGTAATTATACTTAAATTACTACATGAATCAATTAAAGCCTTCCCCGAAACACCTTCAACTGTAACATCAACCATGGCAATATCCTCTTCACATGGTTCGTTACCTTTACTTTTATAAGTGTGGTCTATGTTATTAACGACCACAGTCGTGGCTGACACATTATCCAACACCCCAGAGATATTAGATTGGTCCCTATCCAATTTAATACCCTGTGACACCTTATATCTTAATTTTGGAGCAGCATCCAATAACTGTCCAAAAGTAATATTGCAATGGGCAGAATTTAAATCTTTAAGAATATCATATTCTTCTTCCCCCGATTGCATCTTAATTTTCCTAGATACTCTAGAACTTTTATTTTCTTTTTGAGTATCTTTATCTTTACTAATTAACACCTTTGTTAAATCAATTACTTTATTATTCTCCTTCACAATACTTTTATTATTATCATTATTTTCTTTCATTAAATTTTTATTCTTTCTTTTATCATTATTTACATTATTTATAATAACTTCATCATTCACTAATGAATTATTATTAATATTATCATTACTATTATCATTACTATTATTATTACTATAATTAGTATTACTATTACTAGCTCTTTCATTATCACGAATTTGTCTTTCAATCTCTTTTTCTTTTTCAATTCGTGGTTGAGCTAGAATAGATGGTTTAATTTGTTTAACAATTTTATTACTTATATTATTTTCTTTTACTTCTCGTTCTTTCTGTTTTCGTAATGCAGGAGTTATTATAGGTTTAGGATTCTCCTTCAACGACTTATGAATCCTTTTCTCTGCACTACCTTCATCATTATTAACATCATAAATTTTACGTTTAGATGCTCCTACTAAATAATCAACTTTCTTTTTATTAACCACCCTTTTATTAGCAGGAGTTTCTTCAATATTAGAAAGACGAGAATTTTTAATTTCTTTTTGATATTTAAGTGAAGCTGCTTTATTAAGTATGGGAGAGCTTCTTATCCCATTACTCAATTTAAACGTTTATTGTTTCTAATTTCCTTCCTATTTTTCTCAACAATTGCTCTCAACTTTGGGCAATTGTTTTGATAATGACCTGGTTCTTTACAGAAATAACAAGCCTTTATTGTTAAACTTCTCATTTTTCTTGTTAATTCCTCTATGTCATTATCTTCTTTAGGTTTAATATTAACTTTTTGTTCTAATTTATTTTTAATAGGAGGATGAAAATTAACTCTATTACTAAAAGAAGATGTATTTGCAGAAGGTAAAGGGGTAGAAGGATGTCTTCTTTGATTACTACCCATATAATTTAACCTATCTGCTTTTTCAGCAATTTTAAAGGCTTTTGACAGAGAAATGTTATCAAATAAGGTTAGACGTTTCCAGGCTTCAACATTGTTTTCAATGGAGTCTGTGTAATCTAAAACACTTATCTGACTTCTTTTCTTTTTATTTAATTTTAAATATAAAGTTTTATACTTAATATTAAAATCTTTGATTCTTTCATTCCTCTTAATTCTTAGAGCACGTAGCTCTCTTAATAAATTATTTTGATCCTCCCTAATGCCATAAAATTCTTCTATAGCTTTTACAATTCTATTAAGGGAAGGATAAGCTTTATTCTTTTTATCAATTTCTTTATCTTCTTCATTATCATCATCCTCATCTTCATCATTAATATCCTTATAATTATCATCATCATCATCATCATCATCATCATCATCATCATCATCATCATCATCATCACTATCATCATCTTTATTATTATCATCCATTAATTCTTGGATGACTTTCCTGGTTTCACCAATTGAGGTTAAAACACAGGCATAAAATATAATCTTGGAGTCTTCAATATGTTCAAGCTTTATCCAAAGCTCTATATCAGACTTCCAAGTTTTAACATCTAAATTTTCTTTGGATATTTTTTTCAATATCCTTAAGTTCCTTTTTTAAATCTTTAAAATTAATTGTACTCATTTTAAAAAAAAAAAAAAAAAACACACTTTTAAAAAAAAAATAAAATAAAAAAATTGTTTTATTAATTATTTAATTGCTATATTTTTATTTATTTATTTATTTATTTACAATTAAAATTATATATTTAAGTAATTTATATCTCTAGTGAGACGTTTCCGGCTAGTGTATATTTAATTTTGCTATATACACCCGTACTCCCCCTCCTGGACACTAGAATAAATATAAATTAATAAACTAGTTGGAGTGTTCACTATTCTTTCAAGCTAATAACCCCTTTCGTTTATCTTTACTTAAATAAAAAAAAAATATATACAATTATTTACAAAAAAAATTTATTAATATAGCAATTAAAAATATTTAAAAACACAAAAATTAATATATTTTTTTTTTTTTTTTTTTTTTTTTTTTTTTTTTTTTTTTTTTTTTTTTATTTATTTGTTATCGGTTATTATTACAATATTTACAATTACAATTACAATTACAATTATTATTAAGTTTATATAATTACAACTTAAAAAAAAACAAATAAACTTAATTAAAAACAAGGTAAATTAACAAACCTAATACAACTTGAAAAACCGCTATCTATTACAACTGCCGACCACGCAGAGGGACCTTAGTATTTCGGTATACTAAGTGAATTTGCCTGAGTCAAGTGGAGGAGCACCCAAACCGTGTTGAACGTATAATGGGTGATCTATAGGGTAATTTCTGCTTCCCAACAGTATTTACCGCTATATCTAATCGGGGTTCGATTAGTTAGTAACCGGCCCCTCTCCAGACACCTGATTAAACCACTCGCAATTATATAATTATCTATAACTGCTTAGTACGCAGTACACTCAGTATATAGTTTTATTTGGAGCACGCGAAGACCAAATAAAACTGATGTTAATTTTTATTACTACCACAACAACAATCACAACAACAACACCAACCACAACAACAACACAAAAACCGATAACAATAAAAAAAAAATTTTGATGATGATGATTGTAAAAGTGTGAAAATTTTTTTTTTTTTTTTTTTTTTTTTTTTTTTTTTTTATGTTTTTAATTTAATTTAATTTAATTCTATTAAATTTAATTTAAAAAAAAAATTATTCTCATAATTCCAAAAAAAAATATAAGTCCTAGTAGTTCCAATTTCCTTCTTGGTCTTCTCCTTCTTGGTCTTCTCCTTCTTGGTCTTCTCCTTCTTGGTCTCTTCTTCTTGGTCTTCTTCTTGGTCTTCTTCTTGGTCTTCTTCTTGATCTTCTTCTTGGTCTTCTTCTTGGTCTTCTTCTTGGTCTTCTTCTTGGTCTTCTTCTTGGTTTTCTTCTTGGTCTTCTTTTTCTTGGTCTTCTTCCACTTGGTCTACTTCTTGGTCTTCTTTTTCTTGGTCTTCTTCCACTTGTCTACTTCTTGGTCTTCTTTTTCTTGGTCTTCTTCCACTTGGTCTACTTCTTCTTCTTCTTCTACTTCTTCTTCTTCTTCTTCTTCTTCTTCTTCTTCTTCTTCTTCTTCTACTTCTACTTCTTCTACTTCTTCTTCTTCTTCTTCTTCTTCTTCTTCTTCTTCTTCTTCTTCTTCTTCTTCTTCCCCGATATCTCCACCAATTTTGGTAGACTCGGGGTTGACACTTAGATATTTAAAATCAAGCAGGGGGGGACGGGTATTACCCTGCTTTGATTTTAAATAAAAAAAATTATTTCTTTATTAAAAGTTATTTATATTTTTTTTATTAATATAAAAGTTTTTTTTTTTAAAGTACACATATTTAATTTTTAAGAAATTGTTACAATATTTATATTTTTTTATAAATTTAAAGTATAATTAATTGTTTATAATTTAAGTAATTTTATAGAATTATTGAATTAATTTTATATCAATAAATCATTTTTGTTTTAATTTTTATAAATATAATAATATAATATTCAAATATAATTTAATTAAAAATAATTATAAAATAAATATATAGAAAATAGTTTTTACTATTTTCCGTGATATTTTTAAGTTAAATAAATTGTTTTTAAAGATTAATATAATAAATTTAATAATCTTTAATTATTTTAAATAATACTTGTAATTATTTTCAAAATAAAATAAAATTTTTATAATATTTAATTAATAAATTTGATAATATTTAAATAATAATTTTTATAATAAGTAAAAATTTTTAATAATAATTTTTAATAATAAATTTAATTAATAATCTTAATAATTTTATAATAATATTTAATAGTTATAATATATAAATTTTTATAATAATATTTAATAATTTTAATAATTTTATAATATTAATAATTTATAATAATTTTTAGAATAATATTTAATTAATAATTTTAATAATTTTATAATAATTTTTATAATAATATTTAATTAATAGTTTTAATAATTTAGTATCTTAAAAGTATAATTTTAATATTTACAATTGTATTTTAATATATACATATATTTAATAATATAACAATAAAATAATTAATTAAAATTTATTTACATTATTTACAAGTTAAAATTAATTTATATCAAAATAAATTAAATTTTATTATTAAGTTTAGGTTATTAAGAATATAGGAAAGTACAATTATATAATTTTTTTTATATTTTGTTTTAATATTAACGTGTATTGTAATTATATATTTTTATATTAGAATATATTTTTATTTAATACAATCTTGCTAACCACAAAAACATTGATACTTATAAAAATAACGTATCATAAAGAATGAATTAATAACCTTTATTTTATTATTAATAATTCTTTACTAAATTGTACTTTCCTATATTCTTAATAACCTAAAGAATTATTAATAATAAAATAAAGGTTATTAATTCATTCTTTATGATACGTTATTTTTATAAGTATCAATGTTTTTGTGGTTAGCAAGATTGTATTAAATAAAAATATATTCTAATATAAAAATATATAATTACAATACACGTTAATATTAAAACAAAATATAAAAAAAATTATAGTTTTGTCGTTTTATTTATTTATTTAAATTATTTATGTCGTAATACAAATTTTATAATAAAATGTTATTAAAGATCTTATTAATTATTTATTTCTAACTAACTTATTACTATTAGAATTTTTGATAAATAAATATATTCCCCAAATATATTTATTTTAACCAATTTTATCTCTATTTTTTTTTTTAAATAAAAAAACCTCCCTTTTCTTTAAAGAATTATAATAATTTTTCTTTTATATTTCTAATTTCTAATTTACTATAAATTAAATCCTATTGGCTATTAACTAATTAAATAAATTTAATAATTTTTATATTACTATTTATTATTATAATATACATATATAATTTAACTAATTATTTATTATATTTAATTTTATTTCTTGATAATATTCTCTTTTTATTTAAATACTGCATCATTTACCATTATGGTAGACTCGGGGTTGACACTTAGATATTTAAAATCAAGCAGGGGGGGACGGGTATTACCCTGCTTTGATTTTAAATAAAAAAATAAATAATTTTTAATAAAGAATTATTTTTTTTTTTTTTTTTTTTTTTTTTTTTTTAATAAAGAATTATTTTTTTTTTTTTATTAATATAAAAGTTTTTTTTTTTTATTTAAAGTACACATATTTAATTTTTTTTAAGAAATTGTTACAATATTTATATTTTTTTATAAATTTAAAGTATAATTAATTGTTTATAATTTAAGTAATTTTATAGAATTATTGAATTAATTTTATATCAATAATTCATTTTTGTTTTAATTTTTATAAATATAATAATATAATATTCAAATATAATTTAATTAAAAATAATTATAAAATAAATATATAGAAAATAGTTTTTACTATTTTCTTTGATATTTTTAAGTTAAATAAATTGTTTTTAAAGATTAATATAATAAATTTAATAATCTTTAATTATTTTAAATAATACTTGTAATTATTTTCAAAATAAAATAAAATTTTTATAATATTTAATTAATAAATTTGATAATATTTAAATAATAATTTTTATAATAAGTAAAATTTTTAATAATAATTTTTAATAATAAATTTAATTAATAATCTTAATAATTTTATAATAATATTTAATAGTTATAATATATAAATTTTTATAATAATATTTAATAATATTTTTAATAATTTAGTATCTTAAAAGTATAATTTTAATATTTACAATTGTATTTTAATATATACATATATTTAATAATATAACAATAAAGTGATTAATTAAAATTTATTTACATTATTTACAAATTAAAATTAATTTATATCAAAATAAATTAAATTTACAATGAGGTTTAGGTTATGAAGAATATAGGAAAGTACAATTTAGTAAAGAATTATTAATAATAAAATAAAGGTTATTAATTCATTCTTTATCAATTACAGGTAGCAAATATCCGAATAGTGTAGTGGTTATCACGTTTGCTTTACACGCAAAAGGTCTCCGGTTCGAACCCGGGTTCGGGTAGTTTTTTTTCTTACCACTTAAGGACGTAACATCTTCTATGGTGTTAATAGTGTGAAGAATATCTTAATTTCTAAGGTTAAGAGAATGCTGATAAAATTCCAAGCTTTGAGCTATTAATATTTTTTGATAAATTGCTTATTACAGTTGTTTGCTACCGGTATAATTTATTAAAGTTATTAAAAAAATTTAAAAAATAATATCATTTTTCTTCCATCTTCTTCCTTTTTTTCATATTTTCATTTTTTTTTAATACATTATTAATATAAAAAAAAATATATAGGCTTTTTTTTTTTTTTTTTTATAAATAAACTTGTAATTGATACAACTTTTTATAACATTCATAAAATATATTTTTTTTTCATTTTTTTTTTTTCATAAAAATTAAAAATTAATAATTAAACACCTTTTCTTTTTATTTATTTAAATTATTTATTATTATTACCATTAATATTTAATATTTAATATTTTAAAATTTATTATTTATTATTTATTATTCATTATTTATTATTTATTTATTTGCTTATTTTTTATTATTTATTATTTATTATTTATTATTTATTATTTATTATTTATTATTTATTATTTATTATTTATTATTTATTATTTATTATTTATTATTTATTATTTATTATTTATTATTTATTATTTATTATTTATTATTTATTATTTATTATTTATTATTTATTATTATTTATTATTTATTATTTATTTATTATTTATTATTTATTATTTATTATTTATTATTTATTATTATTATTATTTATTATTTATTATTTATTATTTATTATTTATTATTTATTATTTATTATTATTATTATTATTTATTATTTATTATTTATTATATATTATTTATTATTTATTATTTATTAAATATTATTTATTATTTATTATTTATTATTTTATTATTTATTTATTATTTATTATTTATTATTTATTATTTATTATTTATTATTTATTATTTATTATTTATTATTATTTATTATTTATTATTTATTTATTATTAGAAATTCTATTTTTTTTTTAATAATAATAATAATAATAATAAATTTTTTTTTTTTTTTTTTTTATAGACTGAAGACTTTGGTCTTCCCCATATAGTAATATGGGTGTATGATTAACTGCCATACCGGTACGGCGTCGACGCTCTCAACTCCCCATAATAATAATAAAATATACTATTTATTTGAATAGAGAAGATTCTTTATAAATTTTTTATAGTTAATATTATTACAATCATAATAAATACATAAAATTTATATATTGTACAATGTAATTAAAACTTAATCTTATATTTTGACAAAAAAAAAAAAAAATAAAAATAAACAAATAAATAAACAAAAAGAATTCTTTAGAATAATTCAATATACTCTTTATTATTATTATTATTATTATTTATTTATTAATATAAATATAAATATGAATATATATATTTTAATTATATTTTTATTATCAAATATAATAAATCCACAATTACTTAAAAAATTTTTTAAATGTGTGTTAATGAAAGAATTATATATACTTAAATTTCAACTATTAACTAAAGTTGAAATTATGGATTAAATAAAAATGAAAGTAATAATAAAATAAAATAAAATAAAATAAAATAAAATAAAATAAAATAAAATAAAATAAAATAAAATAAAATAAAATAAAATAAAATAAAATAAAATAAAATAAAATAAAATAAAATAAAATAAAATAAAATAAAATAAAATAAAATAAAATAGAATAAAATAAAATAAAATAAAATAAAATAAAATAAAATAAAATAAAATAAAATAAAATAAAATAAAATAAAATAAAATAAAATAAAATAAAATAAAATAAAATAAAATAAATAAAATAAAATAAAATAAAATAAAATAAAATAAATAAAATAAAATAAAATAAAATAAAATAAAATAAAATAAAATAAAATAAAATAAATAGTTGAAATATAAATATAAAGTACAGATTGAATAAAATAAAATAAAATAAAATAAAATAAAATAAGATAATAAAAAAAAAAAACTTTATTTTCTAAAATTAATTTTTCATTATATAGATAGTTCGATAATTCATATTCAACATCTGATTTTTGCATAAGGCTCATTTGATTTTTATAATTAATATTGAAAAGTATCTTCTCAGAATTTAAAATCTATTTTACTTTCTTACTTTTAGGAAAATCCCTGGATTCATAAATGAATTCTTGTAATATAATTAAATAGTAAAAAAAAAAAAGAGTAAAAAAGTTTTAAGTATTAATAAAAAAAAAAATAAAATAAAATTTTATAAAAAGTATTTAAAAAAATAATAATAATAAAAAAAAAAAGGTTGAACTGTCAATTTAAATAATAGAAATTATTTCTTATATTTATATATATATTATATTTTAATATTTCTGTTAAAAATTTATTTTATCAAAAAAAAAAAAAAACAATTCTAGAAAATATTTTTTCATTTATTGTGAATACTTTTTAATTTATTTAATTAAGGATAAGCCAATAATTTTCATATCTATAATAAATTTTATTTTTTATATTTTTTTTTTTTTATTTATGATACTTATTTATTTATATATCTATACATATTTATATATATATTTATATATCTATACATATATCTATACATATATTTATATATGTATAATTAATATAAAATAATATAACATTATTTTTGATATAATTTATAATATTTTTTTTTCAAGTATAAATACCATAAAAAGTCTCAATAATTTAAAGCTTTGAAAATTTTATAAAAAAAAAAAAACGAAATAATTTAAAAATATAAAATATTTTATACATAACAAAAAAATAATAAAATTAATTAAAATATATTATTAGTAAATAGATAATATTTAATAGTAATAATATATATATAAATAATAAATCACAAAACAAACAAATAAACAAACAAACAAACAATAAACGAAAAACAAAAAATATATATATATAAGAAAAAACTTAAAATATAAATAAAAAAATAAACAATATTTTTTTTAAAGAAATAAAAAAACAAATTTAAAGATATAAAAAAAGAAAAAAAGTTATAAAAAAAGGAAAAAAGTAATTTAAATAATTATTTTAAATATTAATTAAAATAAGTGAAATAATAAAAAAAGTATTTAAATAAAACAAGTACAAAATGAATTTTGAAGTTTTTGAAACTAAATTTTTACTTAATTTAAATAACGAGAGTAAGAATTGTTTTTCTTTAATTGATGAAAATGGAAAAATTATTGAAGAATATTTAGGAGAAAAAGGAGATAAGAAAATCATTGATAAGTTTGTTAGTAAAATAAATGTAGTTGTTCTTGCTAAGAAGAATTTTAGTTTTATTAAAAAGGTGTTAGAACATCCTGCTTTAACCAATGTTTTATACAACTTTAGGAATAGTGATATACTTATTCAAGCCTGTAGTACTGGGAATATAGCAGCTATCAGATGGCTTTTAACTATGAATATTGATCCATTTGTTCAAGATGACAATGGTATGACAGCATTGATGCATGCGGTTAAAAATAATGTTTTGATTTTTGTGGTAACACATTTTATTAATAATGAAGATTGCTTGAATATTGTTAATAAAAAATCTGAAAATGTATTATTTTATGCTTTATGTAATTCACAAGCTCTCTTAGAATTGACAAAATCAAAAATTGATGTTAATCAGAGAAATGAAAATAATGAAACTGCCTTTCTTTACTGTTGTAAAAATGAATTATATGAAGCTGCTGTCATTTTATTACATAATGAACATATTGATGTAAATTGTGTTGATAATGATGGAAGATCTGCCGCAATGTATTTGGCAGAAAAGGGAAGATATACTGAACTTAAAGCATTAAAGAAGAAAAATTGTGATATTAATTATATGAATGTGAAGATGGAAACACCATTATCGCTTCTTATTAAAAATTTATATAGCAATGAAAGTAGTAACAAAAAAGATTTATATTTAAGATATATAAATACTCTTACTACCTTACTTGATTTAGGATGTGATTTTAATCTCCCTGTTGATGAAGATGAAAATACAGCTATTATGGTATTTATCATTGTAAAAGATTTTAAAACATTAGAATATGTCTTAAAACATACTAGTAATGCCGATATAGCTAAAAAGAACAGAGGTGGTGAAAATGCTACTTCATTATTTATTAAATCTAGTTCTCATGATAAATGCAAATTTATTGTTGATGAATCAACATTTGATTTTACTTATGTAGATGGTAATAATTATAATACTTTATTAATGCTTGCATGTATAAATAAACCAACATTAGTTAGTAGAATTGTTAAACGTAATTCTGATTCAATTAATTATGTTAATAATAAATATGAAAGTGCATTAATTCTTGCTACTAAATCAAAAAATATAATTGCAGTAAATGAATTACTTAAATTTGATGTTTTAGTTGATCAACAAGATTATTTAGGAAATACTGCACTTTATTATGCTGTTGAAATGAATAATATTCCTGTTATTAAAAATTTAGTCAATAAGAATGCCAACCCAAATATAAAAAATAATGAAGGAAGATCACCTTTAGATCTTGCTCATGAAAATGGTAATAAAACAGTTTTAAATTTATTGACTAATACTTCATTACCATACACAAAATCTTCATCATCACCATCATCATCACCATCATCATCTCCATATCCTCAGTCATCATCTCCATATCCTCGATCCTCATCCTCTATATCTTTAAATCCTCCATCCTATGAAGAATGTACTAAAAATATCAATGAAGAATGTACTAAAAATAATAGTAAACGTGACTCTGGCGTTATAGTGAATAAGAAATATAGTGATATTGAAGAATATTTATATCCATGGATTACAAATAATTATCAAGAATTTAAAATGAAATATGAATATGAAGTTGCTGCTGGGGTAGTATTTAGAAATGCCCAAGGGGGTGATATAATAAATAAATCATCCGGAGGTTATTCATCATCATACCGAGGTTATTCATCATACCGAGATGATTCAGATAAAATTCTTATAGCTGACTTTATATTTAATGTTGCAGAGTTATTTATAGAAATATTTTCTGGTTTGCTTGACGATTAATCATAGCATTAAGAAATTATATATATATAAATATATGTAAATATAGAAATAAGAGAAATAAAGAAATAAGAAAGAAATAAAAAAAAAAAAAAAATTAGAATTTCAAAATAAAAAAAAAAAAGTAAAAATAAATGTAAAAAAAAAAAATAAAAATAAAAATAAAAATAAAATAACCTATTAATATAAATATATATATAAATGTAACGAAATGATGATGAGTAATTTTATTCAATTTACAATAAAACATATATATATATTATATTTATTATATAAGATGACTTTTTTTTTTTTTTTTTTATTTTCTATTTTTAATATAAAATAGCATTTTCATAATTTTCATATTAGTGTTTTAATTTATTATATATATATTATAATTATTATTATTTTATTTTATAATATTATTTTATAAACTTTTTTATGAATATTATATATATACATTTTTTCAGTATATTATTAATTATATATTTATTTTTTATTTTACTAAATTATTTATTTATTTATTTAATTATAATTATGAATAATCAATTATTTAAAAGAAATATAATAAGCATATACAGATTTTTATTTTTATTTTCTATTAACATTTTAAGATTCTCATTGCGCAAGCCTTGTCTGAGAGGATTACAGTTTCCAGCTCTTCTGGGATGGCAAGGAGGTGACCTATAGTGGGCTAACTTGCTTTCCCTTGAGGATTGTGTAGAGTGCATCTATAACTGGAGTTTCTTTGCTTATGAGGGGGTTGGGAGCGTCGATGCCATACCTGTATGTCAGTCAAACATACATCTATATTAATATATGAGGGAGAAATAAGTTTTCAGTCTATAAAAAAAAAATATTTTCTATAAAACAAATTATTAAAATATTTTTATTTATTTTTTTTTTATTTATTTTTATTTTTATTTTTTTTATTTAATAATATTATTTTTTTTTATTTAATTTTATTATTTATTATTATTATTATTTTTTTTTAAATTAATTTAATTATTCCACATTTATTGAATTTTCTTATTATAATTGATGGCGTAATAATATTATATATATATTTATATAATATTAAATTATTATTATTGATGGCGTAAACTTTTTTTTTGTTTTTTGTTTTTTGTTTTATGTCTTCTTTCTCTTATCTAATATATATAAATATATATATTTATATCAATAAATATTTTATATTCTACATTTATAGGATTTATATATCATAGATATCGCAAGCCTTTTTTTTTTATTTTTTTTATTTTTATTTTGTGGTTTTCATTTTATCTTTACCAATATATATTTTAAATAAATATAAATTATAATATATTAAAATATATTTTTAATATATATATATATATATTATATAATATATAAATTTATAATATATTAAAATTTAATCTCTGTGGAGCATTCTTATGAAGAATATAGTACCAGTATTTATATATATCAAATGTATAAGAAAAAGAATTTTATATATAAAAGAAAGTAAAATATAATAAAAAAATAATATATTTTTTTTTATAAATTAGTTTACAAAAATATAATAAAAAAATAATATATTTTTTTTTATTGAAAGTAATTAACAAAAATATATTGGAATTAGAATGAATTTTTAATTAAATTGTAGAATTGGTAAATCATACATTATAAATGAATAATATATATATATATATATATATATATATATTTTTTTTTTTTTTTAAAAGAAATAAAAAATAATTACTATATTGATAATACTACGGTAATAATATAATGACAATAATATATTTATTATTAATTCAATAATAATAATAATAATAATAATGGTAATAATAATAATAATAATAATAATAATAATAATAATAATAATAATAATAATAATAATAATAATAATAATAATAATAATAATAATAATAATAATAATAATAATAATAATAATAATAATTAATATTTTTAGTTATTTACTTTTTTTAATTTAATATTAAATGTCAAGTCAATTCATTAAATTACATTTTAAAATATTATTTTTTTTTTAAGATTAATTCACAAAAATGAATTTTATAATTAAATAGTATAAAACATTGAATATAAATATTAGTATTATTAGTTTTTTTTTAACTTTATATTCATACTAATAATATAAATAAGATTAATTTGAGATTATATTAGATGAAGACATTATTATAATTTTATATTTTTCTATATTTCTCGATACTAAATAGTACTATTATTATTAATACTAATTATTTATTTATTATATATTGTATATATTAATAAAAATAGTTAAAAATGAACGATATAATAAAAGTTGAAAATGAAAATGATATTCCAAATAGTATCTCTGAAAAGGTTTGGATAGAAGTCGAGAATACAAAACTTGGATTAATCATTAAGAGTATAGATCCTGAAAATCCCGTTTTATTAATACTAGGAGGTGGTCCAGGTATTCCCGAATATCTTTTAGAATCAGAGTATGGTTCAAATCTTGATAAATATTTTATTCTTTGTTATATTAACTATCGAGGTACTGGTTTATCTTTTGACAAAAATACTATAAAACAAAAAGAAGATTTAACAAGTGAAACTTATTTTAATGATTGTATTGCCGTGGCAAAATATCTTTGCAAAAGATTTCATAAAGAAAAAATTTATCTTTTAGGTCATTCTTTTGGAACCTATGTAGGATTAAATATTACCTACCGGTATCCTGAATTTTTTCATGCATATATAGGGATGAGTATGATTGTAGATCAAAACCTTTCTGAACAATTGGCTTATCAATATATGTATGAATTCTATAAAGGAAAAGGTAAAACAGATAGAATGAAGGAGTTGGATAAATATAAAATTTTATTTGAAACTAAATCAACAATAAATTTTAAAGATCCTCTCACCAAACAATATTTTGAAAAAGTTCGTGATGCTTATATGCATGAATCAGGCATTGGAACTACTCATGAAATGAAATCAGTAATTACTGGCATATTTTTCCCATCATTTCGTATTAAAGATTTTTCATTAATGGAAAAAATTAATATTTGGAGAGCTAAAATGGTAACATCAGATGCTCCTGTCATCACAGATGCCTTCAACTTCAACGCTTTTGAAACAATAAATAAATTAAAAATTCCTTTCTATGTTTTTGCTGGAAAATATGATTATACCACGGCATATTCGGTTCAAGAAAAATACTTTAATCGTGTCACAGCTCCATTAAAAAAATTTTATACTTTTGAAAATTCTGCTCACAGTCCTTTGTTTGAAGAAAATGAAAAGGCACTCAAAATAATTTTACAGGATATTCTTAAAAAATAATAGTAATAATAGTAAAAATAATGTTATTATAACTTTTTTTTTTTTTTTTGATATATGTGTTTAAGCAAAGAAAAAGTTTATATAAACTTGATATATAAATTTATATAATTATTACAATTTTTTTTTTTTAATACAGGTATTATATTATTTTTCATTTCTTTCTTTTTCATTTTTTTTTAACTATTAAATATCATATTTTACTTAATAATATTTTAATATTAATATGTAAAAATTATTAATTCATTTATTTAAATTTGTATCACTTTATATTTATTAATTATATTAATTATATTAATTATTTATTACAATCTTCCAAAGAACTATGTAATATACCTATTTTATATTTTTTATGAGATTAAAATTTTCTATATTTATAAATAAAAATAATAAAAAAGAATTCTTTCAAATTAAAATCAAAATTTCTGTTTTTGGTTTATTTTTTTTCTATTCTTTACTTTTTTTTTAATATTTTATATCATATATATATATTTTTTAAATTAACATATTCTTAGCTCTTAAATATATTTCTAATATGAATTGAAAATTTTTACACATTAACTAATTAATTATTATTTCTATTAAATATTTTAATTTTAATATTAAATTAGTTTTTAGATATCTTTAGTACAAAAAAAAAAAAAAAAAAAAAAAAAAAATAATGATAATAATAATAATAATAATATACTCTAAAATTTCATTATAATAATTATAAAAATAAAATTTAAAGTAAAAAATGATAAAAATAATAAGACGAAACAACGATAATATTTAAAAAAAAAAAAAAAAAAATTAAAAATTGCTTGAAGTAATTATTTCCATTTCCAATTAATTTTATTCTATCTAACAAAAAAAATTATTTTTATAATTAGATAATTTTTTTATTATTTTATGAAGAATAATAATATTTAATAATATATAATATTAAATTATAGCTTTCATTTTTTTTTTAAATAATTATGCATATAATACATTAGATTCGTTTAATTTTTATATATTAATCAAAGTTTTATTTAAAAATACTTTAATTTTTCATCAAATTAATATTAATCAGCTTATTTTCTTTTACTAAGTTAATTTAATAATAATAATTTTTTTAATTAATTGTCAAATAAAGAATCTTAAAAGTTCTTCTTCTTCTTATTATTATTATATTATTATTATTATTATTGTTAATATTTTAATAGTTAATATTTTAATAGTTAACTTTATACCTTTTTTCAATTAATATATATATAAATATTTTTTTTTTTTTACTTTTATTATGGACAATCATTAATACTTAATAGCTGATATTAGTTCCATTTTTAATTAATTATTTGATAATAAGCATTATATAAGAAAAGAATATAAAATAAAAGTATGAAATTTTTATAATTTATAAATTATTTAATTTTATTTTTATTTTATATTCATTAATATATAATTTTTATATCAATATTATTTATTTTTTTATTATTATAAGTATAAAATATTTATAATAATAATAAAAAAAAAATAATAATATTTATAATAATAAAAAAATAAAAATATTGGAAAGTTTTATATAAATTTTAATTTTTATTATTAAAATTAATTAAAAATTGGGTATTTTTTATATAGCATGTGTAATTTTTTTTATATATATATATATTATAGATTTTAAAATTAAACCTAAATAATTATTTTTTTTTTTTATTTTCTATAAAATATCAAACCTATTTATTTTTATTATTTTTATTATTATTATTTTTATTATTATTATTATTATTATTATTATTATTATTATTATTATTTTTATTATTATTATTTTTATTATTATTATTTTTATTATTATTATTTTTATTATTATTTTTATTATTATTATTTTTTATTATTATTATTATTTTTATTATTATTATTATTTTTATTATTATTATTTATATTATTATTTTTATTATTATTATTTTTATTATTATTATTTTTATTATTATTATTTTTATTATTATTATTTTTATTATTTTTATTTTAATAAAATTGATTAAATATTTAAAATTAATAAAAAGATAAAATAAATAAACAAGCAAACAAAAAATATAATATTTATTATTAACTATATTCCTGTTAACAATTATATCGTTCATGTCTATATAGAAGTAGAATGTGAGAAGAAAAAGTAAATTTGTTTCCTTCTTTATCAAATAAATATTAAATATATCCTGCACTAGTTATGTATTTATTTATCAAATTTTTATTAAAAAATTTTTTTTAAAAGTGTATATTTAATATTAAAACTATTTTAAAACCAATTATTTTATCCTATCAATACTAATACTAATAAAAAAGACTAATTATGTTATGAAAAAATAAATATATTGGAAGAAGATAAAATTTAAGATAAATTTAAGAACAAAAAAAAAGATTAATAATATAAAAAAAAATTAGAAAAAATTAATTTTCTTATTTTTTTTATATTATTAATCTTTTTTTTGTTCTTAAATTTATCTTTAATATATATAAAATCATATTTTTTAAAATTTATTTTATATAATTTTAATTTAATTTTTTTTTTTTTTAGTTGAGATTTTTATGTTGACTTTTTATATTATTTTATTTTATTTTTATAAATATTAAAAAAAATAATTTTACTAAAATATTTATTCATGTAACCCTAATTTTAATAATTCCTATTAATAAATAAATATAATAAGAAAAAATTCATTTTATCTTACTTCTGATGTATTTGTTTTTTCATAACACAATAAATCTTTTTTTTTTTTTTTTTTTTTTTTTTTTTTTTTTTTTTTTCATTAGAATTAGTGTTGAAAGAAAAATGTATATTTAATAATTTTTTTTTATATCCATATCATCATCATCATCATCATCTAATAATAATAATAATAATAATAATAATAATAATAATAATAATATCCTTAATAATAATTATCTTTTAAATATTTTTGTAAATATGCAATATGATATTTTATACTAAAATAATTATTTTTTCGAAATATTTTTATAAAAATATTATATTGTATATTAAAAATTATTAGATATAGATAGTTTCTGTTATTAAATTGGTGAGAAAAAATAAAATAATATGGAATGTAAATTAAAAAATAAGTCATAAAATAAAAATTCACAATAAAAGAATAAATTGGTAAGAAAAAAATAAAATATTATAGAATGTAAATTAAAAAATAAGTCTAGAAACATAAAATAATAATTCACAATAAAAGAAAAAATAAGTCTAGAAACATAAAATGAAAATTCACAATAAAAGAAATATATATAAAATCAAATATTAATAAAACTAATTATTTTATAATAAAACAAAATTTAATTATTTATAATAAAACTTTGGTAACATTAAAATTAAAATTGAAAAAAAGATTAAAATAAAATTAAAATAAAATTAAAATAAAATTAAATTATAATTAGAATAAAATTAGAATAAAATTATATTAAAATTAAGATAAAATTAAAATTATTATAAATATTAATTTTTAATTAAAAAATAATATAAAAAAAAAAAAAAAATAAAAATTAATTTTTTAATATTAATATTAAGGGATTAAGGGATTGCTAAGTAACTACTATTAATATATTTAATATATTTTAAAATATTTTAATAAATATTAAATAAAAAACAAATAAAAATTTTATTAATACAATATAAAAAATTAATTAAAATAATTTTTAATTTTTTTTTAAACAATACATTAAAAAATATTTAATAGAATATTAATAATTGAATAATATTTCGATTAGTATTATATAATTTTTAAAACTTAAATAAAAAAATGTATAAATATAAAGGAAAACCTCAAGTTTTTTATAATTAAAAAAAAAATTATTAAGCTATATATATTTTTAATCAATAAAACGAACTTTAAATAAAATAACAAATAACAAACTCAAAAAAAAAACTTTTTTTTATAGTAAAATCTATTATATTTTATATATCAAAATGAAATTTTCTTCCGGAGTTTTAGCTTTATTTACTCTTACTACTGCAAGTGCTATCTCTATTCCAAGAGGAATATTTAAAAGAAATGAAAATCTTTCTGTTTATGATGATGATTATGATTACAGTTACTTAGGTTATAATCCTCTTTTTCCAGTTAAAAGAGAATGTAATACTTACATTGAAAAATTAAAGGAAGAATATAAAGATTGTATCATTGAGATCACTGGTACTATTAATCAAGATGAAATATGCAAAACCTTTCAATCTAAGAGATGTCAAAAATACTATAAGTTACGTGTCGCTGATGCTCCAGAATGTAAGGATTCCCATGAAATTTCTGTTTTTGGAATTGATAGCATGAGAAGTCTTGAATTATTAGCTCTTCAATCTTCATGTTTTACCGATGAAAACAACAAATATTGTACATTTGGTTCATTAGAAAACATTGATATTGAAAATTTGTCCGAAAAGGAAGAGAAAAAACTTATAGAAAAAGTCAAAAAGGATACCTGTAGATCAAAGAGATGTACTGACAAATATCTTAAAATGATTGATGATATAGAAGATATTGTTAACAATTATTCTCGTTCAATTTCTAAATATAAAGTTAATGATGATGAAGAAAAAATTTTCGATTTAGACGAAGAAAATATAGAATTAATAAAATACTTTAAATCTGAAGAATGTACTTCTCAAGCTCAAGCTACTACTGCTTCTGCTGATCTTAAAGAAAATAACAAGAAAAGCATGCGTAAACCAAGAAAATGTATCGTTAAAAAGAACTAAATATAATAAATATCATAATAGATATAAAAGTAAAATAGATAAAAAAAAATAAATATATATTATAAGAAATTAAATAATAGATTTTATTATTTAAAAAAAAAAAAAAAAGTGATGTAATAAATAGATATAAAAAATAAAAAATAATAATACAAAAAAATAGAAGAAATTATAAATAAAAAATAATAAAAAAAATAAAAAAAAGTAGTAATACAAAAAAAAAAAAATAAACAATAATAATACAAAAAAAAATAAAAAAAAAAAAATAAGAAAAATAAAATATTAAATAAAATTATTCATTTAAAATTTCAATTTTAATTAAATAAAATAGTTTATTTAAAATTTATGTATTTTGTAAATTTTATTATATATATAATTTTTATTGAAACTTTATTATATATAAATATATATTAAATTTTGTGTAATTATCTTTACAATTACATCTATTTATTTAAGGGAAGACTGATAAAAATTATTTGTTATTAAAAATCGTATTTAATATTTTATATTATTTAGGGGAAGACTGATAAAAATTATTTGTTAATGTAAAATATTAAAGACAATTTCTAATATAACTAAAATAATTAGTTGACAATATTTTTAAAATAAATTGGGGTTATTGAATAATAAATACTTATTAATACTTATTAATTCCTGAAACATAAAATAATATAACTATTTACTAATATATCATACAATATAAATACTAAATATAATAATAATACCAATTGTTGATTTTTATAAAGCAGTAGAATGAGAATAATAATTTTAGTAAGTTTTTTAACTTATAATTATATAGTATATAATATTTTTATATCATGTATTTTATTTTTTATTTTTCATTTAAATCATGTAGTATTATTATTATTATTATAAATTAAATAAAGTTTTCTCTAAGTCAAGAAAAAAAAAAAAAAATCTAACAATTTAACAATATTTATATTATTTATTTAAAATGATGTATATATATATATAAATAATGCTTATTGTCTTTCCATAACATTCATATAATAAATATATATATATATATATTTGTTAAAAATATAAATATAAATCTCTTTTTTTTTTTTTTTTTAAAAAAAAAAAAAAACTTTTATAAAATCTACAAAGTTTTATTAATTACATAGCTATCTTATATTACAGTTTATAAAATAATAGATAATAAATGATACATATTTAATAAATACACAATAATGATAATAAAAGAAAAAAAATATTTATACAAATAAAATATAAAATAAATATCAAAAAATGATTAATTCATATAATTTTATATACATATTTATTAAGGTTATTATTTTATATGATATACTAACCAAAGAATTTTTTTTTATTAAAAAAAAAATATAATATATATATATATATTACCAATAGTTACACACCTTTATTTAGTTTATTAATGATTGTAAATATTATAATTATTATTCTAATTGTTTAATAATTTTATTTTTTTATTTTTTTATTTTTTATTTTTTATTTTTTTTATATTTTTAAAATTTATCTGTTCCTAATATATATATATATATTATGTAAAGATTTTTTTTGTTATTATTTTTTTTATTTTTTTTTTTATTAATTGTTGTTTAAAAGTTATATAGACATCATTAAAATTATATATATATATATATTTATTATTTTTTTAAACATAATTTAATAATATTTAAGAAAAATAAATAAATAGATAAAAAAAAAAAAAAACTTAAAATTTAATTTGAAATTTCAAATGAAATTTAATTATTATTATTATTATTATTATTTATAAATATATATATAATGTTCTATTATTGTTTAATTAATAATCAATAATATTAATATATATATATGCTTTTTTTTTTTTTTTTTTTTGATATATTTTTTTTTCTTAAATATTATTATTATTTTTTTATTTTTTATTTTTTTGTATTTTATTCTATGCGTACTTAATCTTTCTTTTTATTTAAAATTCCAAAAATAGAAGTAACGAAATTAAAGAATCCTGAAGTGAAGGCATCAGTATCATGATCTGCTCCTGGAATTGAATACCAAACATGGGGTTGCTTATTAGCTTCTAAAATCTTATGATACTTTTCTGGTGTATTACCGACAATAAAATCATTGGTACCACCACTAATTAAACTAACCTTTGGAGTAAGTTTGTCATCTTTGACACGTAATTCTTTTTCCTTTAACAAACCCTTAAGTTCATTGTAAATATCACGACCTGGAGTTACTCCTGGAGCTGGTGAGAAAGCACCTACATAACCAAATAAATCTGGTCTAGTATAACCAATGTAGAGACTATTTCTTCCACCCATTGAAAAACCAGAAATAGCAGTATTATCTCTACCCTTTGCAATAGGATAATTCTTTTCCATGAATGGCATAATATCATTAACTAAATCATTGATGAAATTATCATAACCATCATAATGTTTTTGGTCAAAAGCTGGAGTAAAGTATTTACCATTGACTGGAGTATATTGATTTGGAAGAGCAAGAATCATATTTTTAGCCTTTTGTTCATGAATTAAATTAAAAAGAATGTTATCTGCATTGTAACCGTCTTCCAATAAAGTTTCTTCGTTACTGAAAAGACCATGTAATAAATAAAGAACTGGATAAGTTTTATTTTCTTTATAGTCGTCTGGAAGAATAAGAGTAAGAGGTTTAATATCTTTAATGGTGTTGGAATAGTATTTGTCTCTAATAATACTACCATAAGAGACACCAGCTTGTCTCATTAATAAATTGATTGGACATTGTTTAGTAATATTAATTTTTTTTAAATAATTTTTAGCAAGCTCCATCTTGTATTTATTTTTACTTTTTTTACTCTATCTAAATCTAGATTAAATTGATATTAATATTTTATTATTTTTTATTTTTATTTATTTATTGTAATTATTTTAATAAATAATGTAACTCTTATTTTTTTTTTTTTTTTTTTTTTTTCAAAATCAATTTTTACTAATTTCAAATTTTTGAATTTCAGATTTAAATTGAAATTCAACTTTATACAGAATACAAAAAAAAAAAGATTATGGAAAAAACATATAAATATAAATTAAATATTAATATTATTTATTAAATTAATTTTATGGACCATCAATCATTTTTATACATTTCTATTTATTTCCATATATTTTTATATATTAAATATATATATATTTTGTATTTAATAATATACTTTACAAAAAATTAATAATGATCATTTTTAAAAAACATTTAATAATACAAATAATATTCATATTATAGACAAATAAATAATATATATTGATTATATATTGATTATTTTTATTTTAATTTTGGCTTTAATATTTTAATTAAATATAAATAATTAAGAAACATTAAATAAAATATTTATATAAATATAATATATATGTAGAGAGAGAGAAAGAGATAAAACGTAATTATACATTTTAGAAAATATTTTTAACATTAGCCATTTTTCAACATTTATTTAATTGTTTTATTTTTTTTTTTTTAATAAAATATTATTTATAATATTAAAATATTCAAAATTCGTTTACAATCTTCATATATATATATAACTTAAAAATAAAAAATTGAAAGAAGATATACTCTATAAAAAAAAAAATTAAATAAAAATAATAATTTTTATGTTCCATAAAATTTATTATATCCAGATGTATTATATCCAGTTAAGTCATATATAAATATTTTTTTATTTTTTATTTTTTATTTTTTATTTTTTATTTTTTATTTTTTATTTTTATTTTTTATTTTTTATTTTTTAATTTTTATTTTTTATTTTTTATTTTTTATTTTTTATTTTTTATTTTTTATTTTTTATTTTTTATTTTTTATTTTTTATTTTTTATTTTTTATTTTTTATTTTTTATTTTTTATTTTTTATTTTTTATTTTTTATTTTTTATTTTTTATTTTTTATTTTTTATTTTTTATTTTTTATTTTTTATTTTTATTTTTTATTTTTTATTTTTTATTTTTTATTTTTTATTTTTTATTTTTTATTTTTTATTTTTTATTTTTTATTTTTTATTTTTTATTTTTTATTTTAGACTGGGATTAATGAGAGGGAGGACAATAGGACATCTAGTTTTTCTCTTAAACTTACCATGAACTCCATCTAGTATTACATCAATCATGGCAATATCATCTTCTTGTGATTCATGATGATTACTTTTATATGTATGATCTATATTTGTTCATTATTACTGTATTAGCACACACATATTATCCACTGTAACTGAAATTTTAATAGTATTCTTTTCTAATTTAAGTCCTTGAGATACTTGAGGCTGTATCTTTGGAGCAAGGTCCAATAATTGTCTAAATGTAATATTTCAATTACTGGAGTTTAAATCTTTTGATCACGTTATAACTATCACAATCAGTTTTCATTTGTATTCTTCTTGGGACTCTAGTCGGCTAAATTTCAATTGACTTCTCCGATTATTTTTTCTTAAATTAACTTCTGGTTTGTTTAGAATTATTTCCTTTCCTGAGAAGTTCCTTCATCAATAATATTAGCATTACTATATTCATTATTTTCCACAAAAAATACTAATACTAGCTCTTTCCCTATCTCTTTGTTCTTTCCCAATTCTTTTTTCATTCTCTATTCTGAGTTGAGGCATAACTGAAAGATGTAATTGAGTTGTTTGCTCGTAGTGTTCCCTTTAATTGATTTTATTTTTGTTTTCATAAAATATGGAGTAACTATTGTCTTTGGATCCTCTAATAAATAATCTTCAAATCCATCCATCAAGCGGATGTGACGCTCAAGTCGTGCCATTATTTCACCTATGTTTTCATTATTATCCTCTTCCATTCCAGCTTCTTGCAATTCTTTAAGCCGTTCCACTTTATTTCTTCGTTTAACTGGCTCTATTCGTTTTTCAGCTAAATAAGACAAGTCCAACTGATCCAGCTGAAAAGTACTGGTGTAGTTTCTTTGTTCTTTTAGTTCTTCCTGATCCATTTCCACCTCTACTGGTTCTTTAGTTTCTTCTAACTTTAAAGCATCCTCTTTTTGTTCTTTATTGATTTTTACTTCTTCACTCATATTTATTTATTACCTTATATTTTTGAATATCGCTAAATCTTTGGTAACGTTCTTCTCTGTTTCTTTTAGTAGCTAATACTCTTGTATCCTTAACGTCATCTTCAACTGTGGCCAACATCCAGTTAAATACTTTCTTGGGTTCTCTGATATTATAAGATCTTCCACCCATTCTAAGACATTCTTTTCATAATCTTCCAAGTATGGGAGTTCTCTTTTGATTTTTGCTGAATCCAACATTTTAGCTATTAAAACTGCCCTCGTTGAGTAGAGACACCTATTTTTAGGCCAAGCTCCTTTCCTAGCCCTATACAACTACCAGATTTATGCCAATCCTCAGACCGCCGACTTGGTACACTCGTTGGGTGCAAGCTCCCCACACTGATAACTTTTCCCACAATCTGGCTAACCTAAAGCGTATACTGGCTGTTCAAAAGGAAAATTACCTAAATATTAGAAACTTGCCAACCCTCCTATTCAATACCAACTATTTGACCATGTCTGGTTGAAGAAGCCTGTCAACTTCAACCCACTCTCTTTTATAATAATCTTCAAATTCAACTCTGTGGCCCATTTAAAATTACTGGAGTTTACCCAGAACAAAATTTTTGCCTGGACTTTTCTGGTTCATCATTTCCAAATATTTACCCTATATTTCACGTTAGTGAATTGGAACCTTACTATAAAGAAGCCACAACTCTACGGAAGCTACAGCTACTTTCCTTGGCCGAACTTCTCACAGCCCTATGGTAAATTCACCAACAAAAATAATCAAAATTCTTAGCTCATTAAAATAGAAGGGAAACTACCAATACTTGGTGTAAAGATGTGATTATCCCAATCACATTTTAAATTAAAAATTTTTCTTGTGTAATTCAAAAATATAAATTATTCTTTGATTTAAACAATAATAAATAAAGTAAATAAATCATAAACTAAATTTTTGAGTTATATTCCTTAAGCCACAAGACAAATTTTTAATGTAACAATTTTCGTAAAAAATTAATTCAGAGAAAATTATTGTTTTACAATGATTTAAATGAATTGATTAAAGTTTAAGACAAAATAAATTAATAATTTATTTTGTGAAAATTAAGTTTCAAAATTTAATCATGACTCTTTTAACACCGTTTTTAAATTGAAAATAAATAAAGATTTTACTTATAATATTAAAAAAATAAATAAATAATAAATGTACTTAATTTAAATTATTTAGTATTTAGTTTAATTAATAATTATATTTTTCTAAATTTAGCTATGGTTTATAAATTTATTATTTAATAAAATTCATTAGGATAGTTTTATATTAAAATATATGTAATTTAAATAAAATAATATATTATCAATGTATTTAGGAAAAGTATAAATAGAAAATACTTTTCACATTTTTTTTCAATGTAATTGTTATTAACTATTAATAATTATAAAATATTAAGAAAAAATATTTTTAATAAAAATTTTTAAAAAAATAAAATCTTATTGTGTTGTTATTCTAATCTATTTTTATGTTTCTTTTGCACTTGGTTACTAGAAAAGATAATTCCCAAGATTGGGTTGATGCAATTATCATGATAAAAATAAGTACTACGCCCGGTATTAGCTAAATATCAAAGGTTCGTTTATGAACAATTTTGCGCCACTTTTAACTATCCGGAATAATGGTTCCTGGATTAGACAGTATCAAGAATCCATGGTACTTGTACTGTGGTTAAATTAGTCCAATAATAGATTAAAATTATAAAATTTAGTAAGAAAATAATAATTAATTAAAACTCAGAATATAGTTATATAAGTGAATAAATAGTAATTAATTAAATAAATTATAGTTAAGTTAGTGAATAGTTAAATAAGTAATTTAAAAAATCATATAACAAAATTAAAATAATAATTTATTCAATGTAATCAGCTTTATATTAATTAAGCCTCTGCATTAGTATGGTTAAATTTAATTTTAAATTTGATAATTATTTATCTATTTTTAGATAAATAATTAGTATAAATACTTAGTTATGAAAACGATTAACGTTGACAAATTTTCTTAAAAGACTTATAAACCAAATTTCTATTTTTTTAAATTTTTTCCGGATCTATAAAATCGTAGTTATTTTATAATTTTTGATAATTTATTTTAATAAAAAATAAATAAAATTCCTTGGTAATTTCTTAAATTTATTTTAAATAAGTTTCTTAATTAAAATTATTTAATTATGAGTAAATTTAACATATGATACGTTTTTAGGTGAATTTCTCACTTTTGCTTATAAAAATAATAATATTCACAAATTAAATATTTATACAATTTATTTTTAATTTACACTTTAAATTTGCAAAATCAATATTCTCTGATTTTATAAAAACTTTTATTTAATTTAAATATTTCACTTATATTTTTATCTACTCTCTTGGTAGATTGCATTTCACTTTTTATTTTCCTAATTCTAAAGATTCATTCTCTTATTAAACACTATTTTTCTAATTTAGTTTATTAAAAAATAATTTATTTTTACACATTCTAAATTTTTACTGGTTAATTTAATTTATTTCAATTTTTTAAATTTATAATATTTTATTGAAATATGGGTTTTCCATATTTCAATTGGTCTTGTATCAACATAGATACTAGTTTAAACTAATATACTAATTATTTATATAAATGTGACAATGGGAAATACAACAAAATAATATATTCTAATAAAATAATAAAAAAATATTTGTTTAATAACTTTATTAATTTATTATTAAACGATTTTAAATGTCAAATTTTTCTATATAACTATTCTCTTTATTTTAATTATATAAATTTCTCTTATTTTCTAATAATTATACTAAAATTTTTTCTAAGATAATTCTAATAATTCTAATAATTCTAATATTTTTATTATCTATAATTTTTCTGAAATAAATTTAATGAATCTAATATTAATGATTTTTCTGAAAATATTTGATTTATGAACCATTTCCAATAAGGAAAGGTTGAGTTTTTAATATTATTATATTATTTTTATATTTATATTTATATTTTTATTGGTTATCTGATCATATATTTATTATTGTCCAATAATTTAGTTAATATATATTATTCAGAAGCTATATAATCGTTATTATTATATGATTATTATATATCAACTGTTGAAATTCGGGACAGAATATGAATAAATATACAAATAAATAATAAAATAAAAATTTGAATTTATGGTTATAACTATTTTTATTTATTTATTTAAGATTATTTAATTAAGGATAAATAACTAAATAAAAAAGATAAAGAAATAAAAATAAAAGAATTATTTTTCAAAATACATTTTCCTTAACTATTTATACTTTTTCATATTGTTAGAAATGATCAAGCCATTTATTTAAAATATTTTAAATTTATTTGTTTAAATCGTATATAAATTATTAATTCATAATTAATTTTATTATAATAAATAATTATTAAGTATTATTAAATTCCTAACTATTTATAATTAATTGTATTGATAATATAATTTAAAAATAGTTTTTTAACTTTTAAAAAGCTATTAGTAATAGAATATTATTTAATTTTACTATTTTTTATTTGAATAAAAGTATTTGATTATTATCTATTGCTAATATTATTATAAATGAGGTGTATTTTGGCAGAAATTATTACTAATTTTTAATGGCAAGGATCATGTGGTTAAGTAAAGTATATTTAAATCATTAGTAATTATGTTAATTTTATAATAATATTTAATTAATAACAATAAATTTTTATAATAATATTGGATTAATAATTTTTAATAATAAATTTTATAATAATATTAATAAATTTTGATAATAAATTTAATTATTATTCTTAATAAATAAAATTTTTATAATAATATCTTGTTTATTAAAAAAAATTGTAGTTTTTAATAGTTTTTACAATAATAGTATATTAATATATATTATTATTTTTAATAATTTAAGTAACTAATTTAATCAATTTAGATTATATTGATTTTTGTTAAATATATTAGTAATAGATTAATGTTTACCTGGATATCACTCGATTATTCAACTTTATTTATTATTTTATTTTATTAGTTATGTAATTTAAATTTATCGTTATTTTATTCGTTAATTTCTTCATATTAAGTAATATTAATGTCCTTGACAGATGGATTATAGTTTTATCTATTTCTAATATGTAGACTTCTCAAAATTAATCTTTTTATTAAGAAGTAAAGTTGGAAAAAGAGGAAAAGAGAGATTTCTAATTCTTTGAAATATTATTTATTTTTATAGTATTTCATTTTAAATATTTTGTGGACATAATGTAAAAATACTAATGGCTGAAATAATCTATTATGTCCATTTATTATATTGTAGTGGCGCGTTTATATTATTTTTGTAGTATTGAATATAAATTAATTTGTATCATATCTTTGACACTTTTATAAATTTATTGAGTTTATTATTAAAAAAAAAAAATAAAGAAAAATACTTATATTTAAATCAACTAAAATTAGAGAAAGTTGAGGAATTATATAAAAAAATATATTTTTCAAAATACAAAATTTTTTTTAAATTTTATTATTAAATACTATAAATTTTAAATTTTAAGTTATTATTGATAACTGTCCTAAAATTATGTATATAATAATTATTGATACACGTGATATACATGAATCTAATGTGGCACAAATGATGAATTGTTAAATACATAAAATGCTCACTGTAATATTTACATAAGAATAGAGGTTTAATTCCTAATAAATAGAAATAAATAAACGATATTAAAATTTATTAATCATAAATTTAAGTGTGTTAACAGATTAAGAGTCTCAACGGCTCCAAAACAAAGCTCATTATTATATATTAACAAATAGTAAAATCAGAATATAAACATTAGCTAGTACGAGAACATATATATAAAACATCTTTAAAATTCATATTTATCAAAATTGAAAATGATGACTAAAAGGAAAATACAAAATATTTATTTATTTATCTATTTTGTTTATTTTGTTTTATTTACCTAACTAAAAAAAAAAAAAAAAAAAAAAGGAAAAAGTAAAAGAAGGACTAACTAATTATATTTTATAATTAAAATTGTAAATTGATAAAATAAAAATATAAAATAATATAAAATTTAATAATAATAAAATGCAAAACGAAGCACGCTCTATTTTGTTTAATAATCAACATGATTATTATAATCAACCAGAGCAAGCAATGACAATAATTTACAATTTTATTCTTCTAATCATATAATAGTAAGCAAGTCTTTGGTGCTAGTAACACCGCCGGATTTACACATCCAACTCCATAAAATATTTACACTCCGGAAGTAAGAATAAACCATTATTTTTTACTGATATTAAACAACAAAACAAAAAAAAAAAAACAAAAGAAAAAAAAAAAAAAAAAAAAAAAAAAAAAAAAAAAAGAAAAACAAAAAAAACAAAACAAAACAAAACAAAAAAAAAAAATAAAAAAAAAAAAGGGTGAGAATGTATTGTAATATATTTAAGAATGAATTATATTTATTTATTTACTTATAATTAAATTATATTAATAAGAAGAATGATAAAAGTAACTAATAAGATGACCATAAAATGGTTAATAAATCATCCTTATTAATGTAACATTAATAAGAAGAAAAATAATAAAACAATATTATTAGTGAAATATAAATAAGAATTGAATTTAAATCAAATTCTATTTATAAATATTAACAGAAATAACCTTATTACATTATTTAATAAGAAGTCAATTAAATTTTATTTTAATAATCTTTATTAATAAAAGTAATAAGATGATAAATTTATTAAAAAATCCTTATATTAAATAATATTTTAATTTATAAAAATCCTTATTAATTTTGAAATTCATTTAAATTAATAAGATGAAAGAAAAGTAAATAAATAATATTTCATTCTAACATTAATATTGTGATAGATGATTTTTTTTAAGATAAAATATAATTGTTTAATATAATTTAAATCCTATCATCACTATGAATATTGACAAACCCATTTGTGCACATTAATGATAAATAATAATAATGAATATTTAATATATTTATTTAGATCACATTTTAATACAATAATAATATACATAAATTATTTTATTAATATCCAATCTTAATTTATTTTAATAAATCAAGATTGAGGGGGAGTGATAACTGTCCTAAAATTATATATATAATAATTATTGATGCACGTGATATACATGAATCTAATGTGGCGCAAATGATGAATTGTTAAATACATAAAATGCTCACTGTAATATTTACATAAGAATAGAGGTTTAATTCCTAATAAATAAAAATAAATAAACGACATTAAAATTTATTAATCATAAATTTAAGTGTGTTAACAATTATTATTTTAATATTTATCTATATTAATATTTTTTAATAATAACTCTTGATTTCTGAAAAAAACAGAAATCAAGAGTTATTTTATACTTTTTTGTTTATTAATTAATCTTATTTTATAATATTTATTTATTTTTTATCATGTGTTTACTTAATTAATAATTATATAATATAATATATTAATTATTTCTTGATTAAGCTACTGCTTGCTAGTCAGCTGTTGTATCTTCAGGAAAAGACTAGCAGAAAAACCTGAAGATTTTCTTAATTGTAATGATATGAGAACGAATTATATTTCAAAGAAATTTATTATTTAATTTATTTATTATTTAATATTATTGTGAAAATAATTTTAAAACATTAAATATTAAATTTATTATTTAATTATAATGTGTGGCGCATGGTTAAAGAAAAAGATTTTTGATTTTGAGACATACATTACAATTTTGAAATTATTTATAAAGTTTAATTTATACCAAAATAAATTATTTTCATAATGAGGTTTAGGTTATTAAGAATATAGGAAAGAACTATAAAGTAAAGAATTATTAATAAAATTTATAACAAAATAATGGTTATTGTTATTAATTCATTCTTTACCACAACTGGGACCCAATGCTCTAATAAGATATAAAATTTTATATTACTTTTATTTATTTTTGTCACTCCTTTTTTATTTAGGGAGAATTCGCTATTTATATACTTTTTCATAAATTTAAATTTTCTATATAATTTAATAAACATGTTGATTTTATAATTATTTCACTATAAATAATTATTTCAATTAAAAATATAAATTAACTTAATAACTTTTTGTTTTTATCTTTAATATAATTAATTATATACTTGATAATTTTGATTATTTATTTATTTAAACTATTATAATTTAATTATTTTTATTTTAAACTATTAATTAATTTAAATCCGAAATTATTAAATTTTATATTTTCCTGAAGGTAACGTACCACAACTGATATGTGATATTTATAAAACATAAATATCAATATTTATTTTATTTTATATGAACTAGAATAGTAGAGAATAAATGACAAAATAATATATTCTAATATTATATAGAATATTATACACAATAATAATATTTACACTTTAATATTTAGTTTATTTATTTTATTTATTTATTATCATTAATCAATAAAACACATTGTTTATTATTCATCAATATAAAATATTTATTAACTAATTAAAATATAATAAAATCATTTAATAAAATGTAATTAATCACTAAAATTTTTCATATTATTAAAGTAAACTAAATATAAAACTACACTAAATTATACTAATAAGCTTATTGGTTAAGTTATTAATAAACCTAATTTAATATTAATAATAGAACAGTTTTTTAAACTATTATTACTTACTAACTATGTATATTATTACTAAATTATTATTAATCAATAATTTCTAACATAACTTTCACTAAATTGTAGTATTTATGGTGGTACCGTATCATAATGTAATAATTTAATTATAAAAGTTAATCATAATAAAATTATTAATCATTAATATTAGCTCTAACTCCTAACCCAACACTAACACTAACCCTGCTAATATTAAATATTAGAAAAGAATCATACCTAACCCTAAACAATATAAAGGGTTCATTGTCATCCCTTTACTGAGAAAGGCGATATCATGATTAAAAAATCAATGAAATACGCCTTAAGGACACTAAAGGTATAACTGTTTTGACAGTTGTGCTTCTTATGAATGTAGATGATGAGGGAATCACTCGTCTTAGTGAATGTTCCCTCACATCTCTTGCATTGGGATAGGGGGGATGTCTGTGATTTGACTTTTACCATTGAGAATAAATGATAAATGGTAAACACCGATATTTCTAAACGCTTCTCAACAATGAAAATCTAAGCTCTTCAAGCAAAACCCCAATAGTGTTAACCATTTCAATACCTCTTCGAAACTGATGACTGCTTTTACTGATTTCCTTCTTGCTCTCTTTTCTCCAGGTGGTGTTTTGGTAAAAGAGAATGAAGAAAAACATAAGCAAGGTGTTCTAGAAACTGTAATTTAATGTGAAAACTTTTTCAATGAACACCCAGATTCTTTCAGAAACGATAAATCCAAAAATTCGTTTGTAATTAATAGGCTCTCTGGTATAACTAGAAATTGGGGTTTTTCTTTTCTTGGCGATATAACTTTGAAAACCCTCATATTCGAAGGTTTCAAGAAACTCCTTTAGACAACTTTGATGCAGGAAGCGAGAAGAAACAGAAATATGTCATGGACAAGATTTGGAAGTTAAAACAACAACACTTGCGAAACGCTACTGAGTACACTAGAGTTCGGAAGATCGGCTGGACGTCTAGGATGGCCTGATAAAGTTCTCATTTATATTATTGGGAAAGGTTTAATTGATCGGGTTCATGAAAGATTTTGATAAGCTTGATAAAACTGATACTTTGTTTGAAGCCACTAATGTTATTATCGGAATTGATAAGAAATGCTATCTTTTGAGTCGCATATGACATAAGTCTGGAAATCACAACAATAACCAGAAGTCATTTAATAAGATAAGAGCTCAACAAAACCAAGAATCACTTTTAAATGAACAAGTTCAAGAAAAATAAGTTTAAAAAGGAGCTCTTATCAGCTAACTATACTCCTGCTGAAACTTTCATGACTACTACCTTCTACATTCAAATCAATAACAAAAACATTAAGGCCAATATTTTAATTGATTCTGGTTCTGGAAGAAGTTTCCTCTGTAAATACTTTACTACTGATAACAAAATTCCTTCTTCTGGACTTTCTTCTTCTATCAATATCCAATTTCCAAACAGTAAAAGTATGACTATTAAACAAGCAACCAAGCCACTCAGGTTGAGGTTTGTGGATCATACTGAAAACTTTGAATTCTGTACTGGAAACCTCTCTCTTCAAGGAATAAATGGTATTTTAGGAAGAGATTGGTTAAGAAAACATAAACTATACATTGATTATGGTAATAATCATATCTACTTCCTAGGTAGACATTGAGGGTCTCATTGCTCTTCTGCAAGAAAAATAAGATATTTACAAAAAACTCTGAGATCAAAGCTCCAATGGTTGAAAAGGAATCCACTACTATCGATGATGCTCCTAATACTACTGATAAGTTTACTGACACAATAGCACCTCATGAATGTATTCCTGAAGACGAACTTATTGAGGATATCTGTTTAGCTATGTTGGACAATCCTGAAGAAGCCAAACAGGAAAGAAATAACGAAGAAATCATTGAGAAATATTACTCAGATCTCAAGATTGTCTTCGAAAAGAACGAAGCTGATAAGTTACCTCCAAACAGGGATTATGATATAGCTAGGAAACACCAAGGACAGTACCAATATCTGGTTGCGTACCAGAACGACAAACAAGAGTGGGTAAACGCCGTCGTGATCGACGACAATCCTCACTATGCAGAATTGCAGGAGGATTACCAAGATTTTAATTATAGCCAATTCATTGCTAACGTCGTCAACCATTATTAGCTTGCTCCTTGGGAGAGGCCTTGTAATTGATACATGGTAACTTCAAGCCTATCCAATGATAATTTTTTGGTTACGTAACGTATCTTTAGACAGTTAACAATTTCGGCTAATCGAATAAAATCTTTTCTTAAATTTCGTACATTAAATTTTATTATTTTATAGTTAATTATATAGTTAAATATTTAGTTAAATATATATTTTTATTTAGTGATTAGCAAACTAAGTTAAATTATTTACCAATCATAAAATTATTAACATGTATAAATAATAACTGAACTTGTAACTGTAACGCACTAGCGTTACTATTAACTTAAATTGTTAAAATAAATATTAATATTAAAATAAAAATATAATTATTAAATAAATAAACTTACCCTGTGTAAGCCCAGTAACTAATAATAAATAGAGTTATAAAGTGCTGCGCTATATTCTAGAATATTTAAGATAAATAATAATTATTATAATTAATTTAGTGTTTATTATTAACAACTCTAATAGAGAGGTGTTAAATTATCTTTGCCTTTAAAATTAGTTATTATTCGTTATTTTAGTTAATAATAAACTTACTGTAAAGATGTGATTATCCCAATCACATTTTAAATTAAAAATTTTTCTTGTGTAATTCAAAAATGTAAATTATTCTTTGATTTATAAAATAATAAATAAAGTAAATAAATCATATGAACTAAATTTTTGAATTATTTTTTAAGCTACAAGACAAATTTTTAATGTAATAATTTTTATAAAATTTAATAATAAATTAATAATTTATTTTGTGAAAATTAAGTTTCAAAATTTAATCATGACTCTTTTAACATTGTTTTTAAATCGAAAATAAATAAAGACTTTACTTATAATATTAAAATAATAAATAGATAATAAATATACTTAATTTTAATTATTTAGTATTTAGTTTAATTAATAATTATATTTTTCTAAATTTAGCTATGGTTTATAAATTTATTATTTAATAAAATTCATTAGGATAGTTTTATATTAAAATATATGTATTTTAAATAAAATAATATATTATCAATGTATATAGGAAAAGTATAAATAGAAGATACTTTTCACATTTTTTTCTCGACGTAATTGTTATTGAACAAATAACTATTAATAAATATTAAATATTAAAATATATTTTTAATAAAATATTTTTTTTAATAAAATAAAATTTATTGTGTTCTTTTGTTATTGTAATCTATTTTAGTGTTTTTTTTACATTTACTTTTTACAAAATAGTAGATTCAGGGTGAGACTCAATTATTTAAAAATCAAGCAGGGGGGATGACAATTACCCTGCTTTGTTTTAAAAATACAATAAAAATTTATTTTTAATAATAAAATTTATTTATTATATAATAATATTTTTTTTTTTTTTTTTTTTTAATATTTTTTTTTTTAATTAATATTTTTTTTTTAATAATATTTTTTTTTAATAATATTTTTTTATTTTTTTTTTGTTTTTTTTTAATAATATTTTTTTAATAATAAATAAATTTTTATAATAATATTTAATAATTTTAATAATTTTATAATATTAATAGTTTATAATAAATTTTATAATAATAATTAATTGATAATTTTAATAATTTATAGTATCTTAAAAATATATAATTTTAATATTTACAATTGTATTTTAATATACACATATATTTAATAATATAACAATAAAGTAATTAATTAGGATTGATTTAAAATTATTTACAAGTTAAAATTAATTTATATCAAAATAAATTAATTTTTATAATTAGGTTTAGTATATCAAGAATATAGGAAAGTACAATTTAGTAAAGAATTATTAATAATATTTTATACAAAATAAAGGCTATTAATTCATTCTTTACCATGATGCCCCTCTAAAACTCAAGCTATATCGAAGCTGAGTTATACTTGACTATATTCTTCAAATGAACATTCCTATTCATTTGAATTCCAGAATTTGGATCAGCCAAGGTAACTGTATTAAATTGTTTTTTTATAATTTTAAGAGGACCAACAAAATAAGGTTCTAGTTTAGTTCTTGAAAAATTTCTAATTAAAACTAAATCACATTCCCTAATTCTTTTTCTTACATTCAAACTATTCTTTTCCTCTCTTCTAGCAGCCCAATACTTATTTGCATTTTTAACATTTTCGGCTGCTTTTAAAGTCCATCGGTAATGATTTATAAATTTTTCTAACAACACTTCATCCGATGACTTATTAATATCCTTGGTAGGTCTAGCAGCAATATCAAAAGGCTGCTGATCTTCCCTACCATAAACTAACTCAAAACTTGAATGTTTTGTTACCTTATTTTTGGTAGTTCTAAGAGCCCATAAGGCGGATGGTAAAAATTCATCCCAATCCTTATTCTTTGAACCCAACAACCTTAATAACTTTCCGATCCCTTTATTACGGTTTTCCGTAAGTCCGTTACTTTCTGGATGATATGTGGAAATAAATTTCATGTATACATTATAGAGATCTAGAAATATTTTTGTCATGTCCGAGGTAAACTGAACATCAATGTCAGTTGTTATTACCTGTGGAACACCATGACGATCAAACACAATTAAAAATTTAATCACATCCTGTGATGTTATATTTTCTGTGGGTTCCGCTTCAATCCATTTGGTGAAGTAATCCACCACAACCATAATATATTGATTATTATTTTTGTTTTAATCAGAGGTCCAATAATATCTAAACCCAAATGAATAAAAGGACCTTCTACTTTAGTTGGAATATTTTCTGTAGGTTCTGGATATGGTTGTGATCTATTCAACTGACACTTGTCACAACTTTGCACCACTCTTTTAATATCCATCACTATATTATTCCAATAAAAACTTTTACGAAGCCTTTGATAAGTCTTATAATATCCCTCATGACCTATCTTATGGGCTTCTAAAATAAGTTTTACTCTTTCCGTTTGATCAATAATTAATTTACGATAGTCATTACCATCAACAAAGTAATCTTCACCATCTATCGTAATAAATTTTTCATTTATAAAGTCTTTAATAGTTTTAGAAAGCAACTCTTTTTCTTCCTCTGAAGTTAACTTAGTTGTTAATACCACGGAATCATCTCTTTTCTTCATCCTAGATAATGCATCGGCTAACACATATTTCATACCTATTTGACATTGAATTTCAACACCAAGGGTACTAATAGTTAAGCACCACCTTGCTTGCCTAGCATTATTAGGTTCCTTATTTTTAAAGAAACTAATTAAAGGTTTATGATCTGTTATTACTATTGTTTTATTAGGATTACCTAATATATAAGATTTCAACTTAGTAATACAATAAATTAATGTAGCTCCTTCCAAGTCAGTAATGCCGTAATTTTTCTTAGCTTTGCTTAAACTTCTACTTATATAATGAACTGGATGTTCCTTTTTGGTTTCTGAATCTTCTTGAGTAATACTCCTCCTCCAATACCTTCATAGGAAGCATCCGTTCTAATTATAAACCTTTGATTAAAACTTGGATATTTTAAAATTGGAGAATTTATTAATTTTTCTTTTAACAGATCAAAACTTTGTTGATGTTCAGTATTCCATTTATAATTAACATTCTTTCTTAATAATTTACATAAAGGAGAGAGATTTGAGCATATTTATCAATATAAAGGTTCTATAATATCCTACTGCTCCAAGAAAAGATCGTAATTCATGAACATCAACAGGTGCTACCCACTCCTTGATAGCCTTAATTTTGCTATCCTGGGGACTTAAACCTTTCACTGATACCTTATGACCTAAGACTTCTACTTCAGTCTGCATAAAGGCACATTTTTCAATGTTAATTTTCAATTTGTGTTGGCGAAATACTTCCAACATTTGTCTAATGTGGCTTATATGTTCTTCTATACTCTTAGAGTATATTAAAATATCATCTATAAAGTTAAAAACAAACTTTCCTATAAATGGAAAAAGAATCCTATTCATTTCCCTTTGAAATGTAGCTAGGGCTCCGATTAAACCAAAAGGCATAACCTTGAAATGATAGTTACCAAATTTTGTGGTGAAAGTAGTAATTTCTACACTTTCCTCATCCATAAAAATTTGATGATAACCAGAGTAAAGACCCATTGTTGTAAAAATCTGTGCCCCATTTTGTAAAAAAAGACACTAAAATAGATTACAATAACAAAATACAATAAATTTTATTTTATAAAAAAATTTTTTATTAAAATATATTTTATTAATATTTAATAGTTATTTGTTCAATAACAATTACATCGAGAAAAAAATGTGAAAAGTATCTTCTATTTATACTTTTCCTAAATACATTGATAATATATTATTTTATATAAATTACATATATTTTAATATAAAACTATCCTAATGAATTCTATTAAACAATAAATTTATAAACTATAACTAAATTTAGAAAATTATAATTATTAATTAAACTAAATACTAAATAATTAAAATTAAGTATATTTATTATCTATTTATTATTTTAATATTATAAGTAAAGTCTTTATTTATTTTCGATTTAAAAACAATGTTAAAAGAGTCATGATTAAATTTTGAAACTTAATTTTCACAAAATAAATTATTAATTTATTTTGTTTTAAACTTTAATTAATTTAAATTATTTTAAAACAATAATTTTCTCAGAATTAAATTTTATAAAAATTATTACATTAAAAATTTGTCTTGTAGCTTAAAGAATATAATTCAAAAATTTAGTTCATATGATTTATTTACTTTGTTTATTATTTTATAAATCAAAGAATAATTTACATTTTTGAATTACACAAGAAAAATTTTTAATTTAAAATGTGATTGGGATAATCACATCTTTACATGTGGTAATAAAGTGGAAAAAATAAAAGATTTATATATTTATTATAATAATATTTCGAACTTTCCTTTCATTAATCCTGAATATATATATGATATATATAGTAAAATAAAATGTGAGTGCCAAGAACATAATTATGTTCAATTTTTAGAATTTTTAGAATATTTTAAAAAAACTATTTAATTAACTTTGAAACTGAAAATTGGAACTATTATGATAATATTGAGCATATTACAAATAATGTTTCAGAAACTTTTAATAAATACTTAAAAAAATTATTTGCAAAAAACCAACTTTTTTCAATTACTATCAGAATTGCAAAAAGAAGAATCAAAATATTACATTGATTACGAAAGGAGAACTGCTGAAATTTTAAGAAATAAAAAACAAAAAAAATTAATAAGAACTGAGGAAATTAAAGCTTTGGTTAAATATTACAAAAATATGGAAATTCTATTAAAAAAAAAGGAAAGTGTTAGAAATGATTTCATTAAATTATGGTTGAAATGCTTAAATGATTTAAATATAAAAATTATTGATTAAATAATAAATTATTAAGAAATGACAGAAAATTGACTAAATGAATTCTGTCATATATAATAATAATTTTTTAATAGTAAAAATTATTTTAAAAAGAAAATAAATGAATAAATACAATAATTATTAAAGTATTTTTAATCTTTATTAGATTAGGTTAGCTTAAGAACATTAAAATATATTTTTTTTATAATTAAAATATTGTTATAATATTATTTTCAATATATTAAAATATATCTTTATAATTAAATATATTTTTATAATTAAATATTTTAAATAATTATTTTATTACTATTTTACAAAATATTAAAATATATCTTTATAATTAAATATATCTTTATAATTAAATATTATTAATTATTATTATATTACTATTTTACAAATATTAAAATATATAATAATAATTTTTTTAATAGTAAAAAATATTTTAAAAAGAGAATAAATGAATAAATACAATAATTATTAAAGTATTTTTAATCTTTATTAGATTAGGTTAGCTTAAGAACATTAAAATATATTTTTATGATAAAATATTATTATTTTAAAAATATATTTTTATAACTAAAATATTGTTATAATATTATTTTTTTACAAAATATTAAAATATATCTTTATAATTAAATTTATTTTTATAATTAAATATTATTAATAATTATTTTGTTTTAAAAAATATCTATAATTAATTAATTATAAAATATAATAAAATCAAGTTTAAAAAAATTATTTTGAATTTTTATTTATTTATTTATTCATTTATTTATATCAATAAGCCTCTTGTCGAAATGCAACTTGGGGAAATGCAACATTTTAATAATACGCCACTTGGCGAAATGCAATCTGGGGAAATGCAACTCTCCCTATTCCCCAATATCTCCACCAATTTTTCATGGTATGGTTCATATAGTTTTAGGAATATAATAATAATTAACACAAATAATAAAATTACAATAAAAAAATAATTTAATTTAAAATCAATATTTATTTATTTAAATTTATAAAAGAAAAATAATAATATAATTATTTATTTAATAAAAGTAAGTTATTGATTATATTTTATTTCACTAAAAATTACAAGTATTTATATTTTTTTTAACAAATTAAAATTTGTAAAACCTAACTATTTCTTAATAAACTAATTATTAATTATTTTAATAAATAAAACATTTAAATTGAAATTGAATTATTATTTTAGTTAATAATATTATTGTTATAAATAATAGTTTTATATTATTGAATTATTAATTATTTAATAATAGTTTAATATTAATATATATAAAATAAAAATAAAGAGATTATACAGAATATTCTAATTGTGGTTTAGTTAAATTTAGTAATTAAAAATAAATTTAAATTGATAACGAAAATTTAAATAACTAATTAAATAGATTTGATTATTTTCAATATAACATATTACAAAAGAAATATAATACTAATATATTAAGTGGGCAAGGACAATATTCTTGGCTAAAGATTTTTAATACATTATAATAGAATCGGATCGATAATTCAAAAAGGAATTATAAGTTAATTGGTGATTTATTAATTTAAGATTTCTATTTAGTAATATTTTAAGAATATTGGAAAGTTCCAATTATATAGAATAGAATAATCTATAAGGTTAGAATAATTTATATTATTCTAATACAATTAGTATTATTTGTTCATTCTGTATTACAAATGATACGATATTTTTATTAAATATCAATATCAATATTTATTTTATTTTGACGATAACAGTAGGGAATAATTGACAAAATAATATATTCTAATATTATACAGAATAATACACACAATAATAATATTCACACTTTAATATTTAGTTTATTTATTTTATTTATTTATTATCATTCTGTAACAAACTGGTCATTTATAGCAATAGGCAACACTGGAAAATTAATAATAAGTTAAAATGATTTTTTAAAAAAATTTGTTTTATTAATTTATTAAAATAAAATTTATTAAAGTAATTATTTATTAATTAATTAACTAATTTTGTAATATATCAAATTACTTATTATTAATTGATTAATTAATAAAAGCACGAATTAAAAATATTTCTTTTGTGAAAATTTACTCATATTTATACTTTTTACGGAAAAACAGTTTGTATGATTTTCAAAAATTTTAGAATCTTAGAAAAATCGTTTAAAACTGATTTTCTCGATTAATTTAGAAACTAATGGAAGAAAGGATAAAATAAAATAAAAAATTCATTTTAATTATTAAGAATTTCTATGAAATTCTTAAAGAAAATACAGAAAGAATTAACTCTAAATTATTCATAGTAATAGACTCAAATAAATTTATCTAAATAATATGCAAATAAAATATTATAGCAATAAATTATTATAAATTAAAGTTATTAATATAAATTAATCAACAAATAATATACGTTAAATAAACTGCAAATTAAATTAAATTTATCTTTAATAATTAAATAAAAAAAAAAAAATTTTTTTTTAAAGATAATTAAATAGTATTCATATTATTCAATTTAATTAAATAATAAAGTATATATTATAAGTAATAAATAATAATAATAATAAAATTTATTAGTAAAATTTTAATAAAAAAAAAAAAAAAAAAAAAAAAATATATATATATATATAAAATAAAATAAAACAGAAGAACTTTAAGAAGTTCTATTATAAAATTATTATTTATTTTTCAAAAAAGAATATTGTTGCTTTAGAAGCAATAATATAAGTAAAATAATAAGTGGTTTCCGTGATTAGTTTATTCTTTCACAGTCGGCGCGCTGGGAAGCTCTGAACTATTCTACAAACGTATAAACGTGTAGGAGAATCACTGGTACGAGTAGTGCATGACGCCTGAGCAAGTGGGCAAGCTGGCTACGAGTATACTACCTACTTATTACTTATATTATTGGAAAATCGTAATTAATATTCTTTTGAGAATTATTAATAATAAATATTTGTAATTTAACTTTTTATTCTTCTTTAAATATTCAAATAATAAAAATTTATAAATACCATTATACTACTTAACCTTTTATTTTTTTAATATTTTCTAGGATATTATTGTATAAAATATTTTTTTAAAAAAAAAAAAAAAAAAAAAAAAAAAATAAATAAATATATAATAAAAAAAAATAAAATTAGAAAACCATAAAATTTAAATTAAGGAAAACAATTAAAGAAAAGTATTTTTTTTAGTTGGAGGAACTGCTTCTGTTCTCTTGACTGATTGATACTTATAGTAGGAATCTCTTACCCTTAATACTAGTGTATTATTGCAGTAAAAGCTAACGGACTGTAGGATAAGAATCAATACGGGGGAGTAGGCGCTGATTATAAGTAGAGATCTACGTTAGGTGTAGACGTAGTGTAAAACTCCTATAATCAGTGGGACCAAACGTCGTATTATTCTACAAACCGTACTATAAGGACGGGATATCAACCAAGATAAACTAAAAATAATAAGAATTACTACTACTAATAATAATAATTCAAAAAAAAAAAAAAAAAAAAAATGGAAACTACCAAAGCTATCACTTTTAGTAGATTACCAATATTAGGTGAAGAAAAAGTCCAATATGAAGAATGGAAATTCGCCTTTGAAAATTGGTGTCGAAAATATAAAATTGAAAACGAAGAAAAGAATGAATATTTAATTGCCGTAACTACAGATAAAGCAAGAACTATTGTTATAAATTCTTTAAATAAAGCACAAGCTGACTCTTATGAAATAATTTTAGAAAACTTAAAGAAAAGATTTAAACCTTGTACACCAAAGAATGTAAAATTTTTGGAAATATCAACATTAACCATTAAGAAAGGTGAAAAAGTTTCAGACTTCGATACAAAATTCTTACAACTCTTAAATCAATTACAATTAGATGGAAAGGATTATATTAGTACTCCATACTACATAAATGCATTTAGAAACTGGTCTAAAATGTATGAGTATTTGTTAGAATCAGAACCTACTAAATTAAGTGATGCAATGGAAATAACTTCAAAAAAGGAAAAAATGCTTAAACTTCTTGAAGATAATAAACCAAAATCTAAAACTCAATTCTCAAATGTAAAGAAGAATCTAAATAACACTAATAATAACAATAATAAAAATACTAATTTTAGATCTTTTAACACTAATTATTACAATAAAATCCCTTTTGTCTCTAATACTAGGACTAATGAAAATTTCAGTTATAATAATAAATTTAGAAACAATAACTATAACAATTTTACTACAAATAAAAATTTTTACAACCCTGTAGAATTCAATAAAGGAGTCGAACAGAGAAGAGCAACTTTAAAAGGTTCTCAATTCACTGATAAAGAACTAGATGATATAACAAAAAAATTATCCGATTTAAAAATCAACCTATGCATAAATTGTCAGCGTATTGGTCACATTGTTGAAGAATGTCCAGAATTAAACCATTTAAATTAGTTATCGGGAGTACGCAATCTCCCGAGATAAATAAAATTGCAACAAACAACTATGATCAAGAAAATACTATAGAATATGAAGGAAACAATAATTATATGATTAATGCAGCCCAAAAGAGAAAATCGCTAAGTAGGAATGCATTGGATAAAAATAAAATATCACCAAGTAATAAATCTATAGTAAAACCTTCCATTCTAAATCAACCAAATATAAAAGCTGTTAAACAACAGAAGAAAGCCATTAGAGATAAAAGAAGAAGAGAAATTACAAATGATATAGAAGACATGGATTTATCTAATAATAATATTACGCATGAAGAATCTAATAATAATAGTGAAAGTGTTCGTGCAACCAATTTTGACAAACCCCAACCCAATACTCCTAATGAAAATAATTATCAAGATAATAATTCAAATACTATACCAGAAAAAGTTAAAACAAAAGATAAGCGAAACATGACCGAAATACAAATGTTAAAACCTGAAAATAAATTCAATATTCTAGAAGAAGCCAATAATTTATATCCTAAAATAAGCCTAACACAATTATTATCAGCTAGTCCATCTATAAGAAAAGATCTAGAACAAGGTTGTAAACCACGAGTTGAGAAAATACTTTATTCCATTCAAAATTTAAATATTCCTATTTTGTGCGGAAAAATTGGAAATAAAATGGTTAAGATACTTTTTGATACTGGTGCAAACATTAATATTATAACAAAAAATTCTCTAAAAGAATTAGAAAATGTAACTATTAATCATTGCGACTTTTCTGAAACTATTACAATTGCCAATGGTACAATACTCCATACTAACTCTTATATAAATTTGAAAATAACTATTAATAATAATTTATCTGTGAATGAAAAATTCTACATAATAGATTATACAAACCCATTCTTTAATATTATATTAGGAAGAGGTATACAAAAGAAATACAGACTTTACATAGATCCTGATGATGACTGCCTATACCAAAAAACAAAAAAAGGATTAAAAAGAATTTCAGAAATATATAATAATAATAATACCTTAAACACTCCTATCTGCAATGCAATAGTAATAGACAAGAGTGAAAAACAAGAATTCCTAGAAACATTGGAAAATATAATCGAATCCGTACCAATTGAAATTAAAGAACAACTTAGAGAGCTACTTCTAAAATACAAATCATGCATGGCAACTTCTTTAACTCAGTTAACTACTGCTAAATTAGAGCCACACTCCATTGTCACTACTACAGATGTTCCTATCAAACTCAAACCATACAAATTATCTAAGGAACATTCTGACATATTAAAACAAGAAATAATTTCACTATTAGAAAAAGATCTAATTATACCTTCCCACTCTCCGTGGTCGTTTCCTGTTTTACTTGTTCAAAAGAAAAATGGTAAATACCGCATGTGTATTGATTATCGAAGGTTGAATGAAATTACTATTAAAGATTCATACGCCTTACCCTTTATCGATGAACTCGTTTCTTCCGTAAAAGGGGCCAAAATATTTTCAGCCTTAGATTTAAACTCGGGGTACCATCAGATACCAATGAACCCCACTGACATTGAGAAAACTTCCTTCACCACAAAATTTGGTAATTACAATTTCAAGGTCATGCCATTCGGACTCACTAATGCCCCTGCTACATTTCAACGGGAAATGAACAGGATACTTTTACCCTTAATTGGAAACTGCTTATTCGTTTACATTGATGATATTGTAATCTATTTCAAATCATTAGAAGAACATTTACAACATCTAACCGAAGTATTTAAAATATTTGAAAAATATAATCTCTCTCTCAATTTACAAAAGTGTAAATTCTTTAAAACCGAAGTTGAAGTTCTGGGACACGTACTTACTCCTAACGGACTAAAAACCATTCCTTCAAAAGTTCAAAAGATAGCTTTATGGGACAACCCAAGAGACATTAATGAATTACGTTCTTTCCTAGGTTTAGCCAGCTACTATCGAAAATTTATTCAAAATTTTTCTATCATAGCTGATCCTTTATTTAAACTTTTAAAAAAGAATCAACCATACAATTGGACTGATAAATGTACCGAAGCTTTTGAAGAAATTAAGCAATACTTACTTTCAGATCCTATACTTTCTTATCTAGATTTCGATAATGAATTTATAATAAGATCTGATGCATCAACCAAAGGTATCGGTGGTGTTCTCTTACAAATGGAGGAAGACAAATTAGAACATCCAATTTGTTGCATAAGTAGAACCTTGTCACCTGCTGAGAAAAATTATTCTGTTACAGATCTAGAAGGCCTCGCCATAATTCATAGTATAAAGAAATTCAGACCATACATAATAAGTAACAAGAAACCAATAAAACTTATTACTGACCATAAGCCATTATTAGGTTTATTCAAGAGAAGTATTCCCAATAATAATAGACATGCTCGTTGGATAGAAGAATTCAATAAGTACAGAATTAACTTGGTATATGAAAAAGGAAAAAGAAATGTTTTTGCGGATGCTCTATCAAGACTACCATCAAAAGATTCTAACTCTATTATAAATTGTATCAATGCCATACTTGCCGACTTTAATCCAAAAGATCTCGATCTTCCAGAAGGTATTACAAAATACTTTACAAAAAATTATCAAATTGTCGATAATGTATTATACTACAAGAAGAATGATCTCTATTTAAAAGTAATTCAGAAAGATGCTGATAAAAAAGATATAATTAATCGTGCCCATCAAGTCGGTCACGAAGGAGCTGAAAAGACTACCAACAGAATACTTAATTCTTATTATTGGCCTGGAATTTGGAACGATGTTAGAATGTGGGTTAAAAGTTGTCCACGTTGTCAACTATGTAGACCTCGTCCATTTCCGAAAAGTACCGAAAATAATATAACTCCTTTAGAAGCCCCATTCACAAGAGTTGGTTTAGATATAATAGGACCTTTACCAACTACTAAAAACGGTAATAACTACATAATTACCCTAGTTGACTGCTTTACTAAGTGGGTCGAAGCAAAGGCAATACCAAACCAAAAATCTGAAGAAGTAATAAAATTCTTAACTGATGTGATATCTAGACATGGACCGCCAGAAATTATAATAACTGATAATGGAAGTTCTTTTATTTCTGACATAACTAAAATGATGATTGACTTATACGGAACTTGGATACATTATGTTTCACCTCATCACCCTGAATCTAATGGGATGATAGAAAATAGGAACCGAGAAATTGGAAAAATTTTACGCCTTTTAATAAACAAGGAACAAGAATGGGATGAATGTCTTCCATCCGCATTATGGGCATTAAGAACTACAAAGAATTCAAAAACTAAGTTTAGTAGCTTTGAGTTACTATATGGAAGAAAAGATACTTGGCCACTTGAAGTTATGTTCCCTGATATATACAAAGATTCTAATGAAACAGAAGAAGAATATATTTTTCGAAGATTTTTAAGACATCAAAAATGGGTACAACAAGCCACTGAATACTCAGACCATGCAAACAAATACTGGGAACAGAGAATTGGATTTAATAAAGCATTAAGAAAAACCTATAAACCAGGAGATTATGTAATGATTAGACTAATAGGGAGAAGTAAATTAGATCCTTACTTTTATGGACCATTCAAAGTAGTTAATAAACAAAAATTCAATATTTTAGTTCTTGAAGATCCACAAACTGGTAAACTCCTTGAAAGAAATGTTCATATAAAAAATGTTTTCCCTTATGTACTACAAGAAAATGATACAACTTCAAGGGACGAAGTTGACTCTTAAGGGCCGAGAAATTGATAAATAACAAAATTATTAAAATAAAATAAATAATAAAGAACAAATTCTTGTCTAACTTAACCCAAAAATTAAATCCATATTTAAGAAAAATTAATTAAATAAAAATAATTAAAATAAAATAATAATAAATTAATTAATCATTAATAATTTTAATTAAAAACTAAAATAAATTAATAAATAATATTTTTCTAAAACTACAAATAAACAAAATAATAAACAAATTTAATAAATTATAAACAACAAATAAACAAACTTATAAACAACGCAAAATTAAAATTAAATAGTTAAATAATTTTTAAGTTACTTTTATTTAAAATAATGATTATTTTATTTATTTTATAACTCAACTTTTATAAACAAATTGTAATTAAAATAACATTTTAAAACTCATCTTTATTAACATTTTAATTGTAAATATTGTTTAATTTAATAATAAATTATTCTTTATTTCTCTTTTATTAATTTTATTATTTTTAATGTAAATAGTTTAAAATCAAAGAAAAATATAAAAACATGTAAATATTTTTTATAAATTATTCTTTATTATTAATTATTTAATAAAATTATTATAAATATTTTATTAGTTTTAATAATCAAAAAGTATGATTATTAATTATTTAATAAAATTATTATAGATATTTTATTAGTTTTAATAATCAAAAAGTATGATTATTAATTATTTAATAAAATTATTATAGATATTTTATTAGTTTTAATAATCAAAAAGTATGATTATTAATTATTTAATAAATTATTATAGATATTTTATTAGTTTTTAATAATCAATTTTTTTTATGATTATTAATTATTTTGATAAATTATTATATATTTTATTAGTTATTAATAATCAATTTTATTATTAAAATTTAAAATAAATTAGTATAAATAATAAATATTTCATTTTATTATTTTATTAGTTTTAACAATTATTTTATTAATTTAAACAAAATTAATTATTAAATAAATAAAGATTAATATTAAAATAAAAATAAATTTTTTTTAATAAAACATTTTTGTGTTTAATAATAAAACATATTTATTTTTTTTTTAAAATTCTTAAATCAATTTTATTCAGTATTTATCCTTTTATTCACTTCTACAAAATTTAATTTTTGTAGATTAAGAATATTAGGTATAAATCATTTTAGTATTCGTTACACATTCATCAATAAAAATATATCATCAATATAAATATTTGTTAACTAGTTAAAATATAATTAATTACTAAAATCTCTTATGTTATTAATGTAAACTAAATATAAAACTACACTAAACTATACTAATAAACATGTTTATAGGTTAAATTATTAATAAAACTAAATTAATATTAATAAAAGAACCATTCTTTAAACTATTATTATTTACTAACTATATATAATATTATTAATTTATTATTAACCAATAAGATCTCATCAAATAATTTCTAACCTTATTTATGGTGGTACCGTATCACAATGGTAGACTCAGGGTTGGACTAATTAAATCAAGCAGGGGGGTTTGATTTAATAGTTTCAATAAAAAATTTTTTTTTAAAATTATTTATTATTTATTAATATTAAATATTTTTTTTTATTACATATTTTTATTTTAAGAATTTGTTGTAATATTTATATTTTTTTGTAAATTTAACTATAATTAATTGTTTATAATTTAAATAATTTTATAGAATTATTGAATTAATTTTATATCAATAATTCATTTTTGTTTTAATTTTTATAAATATAATAATAATATTTAAATATAATTTAATTAAAAATAATTATAAAATAAATATATAGAAAATAGTTTTTACTATTTTCTTTGATATTTTTAAGTTAAATAAATTGTTTTTAAAGATTAATATAATAAATTTAATAATCTTTAATTATTTTAAATAATATTTGTAATTATTTTCAAAAATAAAAAAAATTTTTATAATATTTAATTAATAAATTTGATAATATTTAAATAATAAATTTTTATAATAATTAATAATTTTTAATAATAATTTTTAATAATAATTTTTAATAATAATTTTTAATAATAATTTTTAATAATAATTTTTAATAATAATTTTTAATAATAATTTTTAATAATAAATTTAATTAATAATTTTATAAATTTTATAATAATATTTAATATTTATAATATATAAATTTTTATAATAATATTTAATAGTTTTAATAATTTTATAATATTAATAATTTATAATAAATTTTATAATAATATTTAATTAATAATTTTAATAATTTATAGTACCTTAAAAGTATAATTTTAATATTTACAATTGTATTTTAATATATACATATATTTAATAATATAACAATAAAGTAATTAATTAAAATTGATTTAACATTATTTACAAGTTAAAATTAATTTATATCAAAATAAATTAAATTTTATTATTAGGTTTAGGTTATCAAGAATATAGGAAAGTACAATTTAGTAAAGAATTATTAATAATAAAATAAAGGTTATTAATTCATTTTTTACCAACATGTAAGAATCTATAATTATTTGCTAACAAATAATTATATTTTCTTAGTTAAGTTATTATAACTATAACTTTATTTAATTACATATAATATTTATTCATTAAATTTATTTTTAAATATTCATTAATTTAACAAAATTTATTTAATTAATTTTAAATAATATATTTACAATATATTAATTTCTCTACTGTAACTAATGTATTCTGTATTTTATAATGAATTCTGTATTTTATAATGAATTCTGTATTTTATAATGTATTCTGTATTTTATTAACTATTTAATTTTATATTTTTTATATAAGGATAAATTATATGATCGAAATATCTTTTATTATTTTATTCTTTTATTTTCGATCATTAGATTAGATTGAAAAATCGGTTAATTAAGATTTTTCCCAATTACTTTTAGAAGTAATCGGTTTTACTTAATTAATGCGATGATCGATATGGATAGAATATCGATCGAAAACTTATCTAGGTTTTTCTATCTAATCTTTTCCTAGATAAGAGATTTGTTAAGATTAGAAAACCCTTTCTTATTTAACCTTATTTTCATAAAAAATTATAAATAAGGCTCTTGAGTTCTCTTTGAGAAATCAAGAGTTATTATTATAAAAACATAGTTATAATAATAACAATTTTATATTTTTAACTTTAATAAATTAATAAAATATTTTATTCAAAAAACATATTTTAAAATCAAATTTATACAAATAATTCTTCTTTTGCTTCTCGTGTTATTATTATAATTAATTTTATAATAAACTCTATAGGTAAAAAATCTATTTTATTTTATTTTCTATTTTCTCAATTTAATGAATTAGTCGTTAAGTTGTATGTTAAGTTATGACTTAGATTAAAGGGTAAACTTGGTTGGAAGCCTTTAATCTAATACCCGGATTTTATTTTATAAATTTATTTATTCAAATTATAAAGATATTATTTTATTATTAAACTTTTAATTAACTATATTTTATTTAATATGTTTTATTATAAAGTTATCAGATTATTTGTAAATAATAATCTTACAAAGATTTAAAAAAGAATATTTTTTCGTTCTTTTATATTTTTGAAAAACAATATAAAATATTTAATAATATATTTTAATAAATACTAATTTAAAGATAACAATATAAAATATAATTTTAATATATAAAGTAACAAAACAATATAAGATAATAAAAATATATAAAATAATATAATTAATAAAAAAGATTTTTATAAATTATATTCAACTATATTAATTAATAAAAAAAGGGATAATATTAATTAATATGTAATACAATATTAATCAATTAATATATTTGGGATTCAATAATGTATAAAAGGGATAATATTAATTAATATGTAATACAATATTAATTAGGTTATGAACGGTACAAAGATTTAAGGAGTACAAATTATATTTTTAATTAAATTATTATTTTTATAGTATTGAATATAAATTAATTTGTATCAAATCCTTGACAACGCTCTTTCCAAGAATTCGCATTCCAGGCGAATTCAGGAATACTAATATTTTTGATATTAGTGTATTCAAAAGAATACTCAAGAAATATTTGAAATTCACTTGAACATAAATGTTCAATTGGCCATGTGAATTTTAAACTAGTTGGAAAAATAAATTGTGTTGAATATATATTTCTAAAAGAAATTTTTTTTTTTTTTTTTTTTTTTTTAATTAAAAACTATATGAGATCGAGACTGGTTTCCTATTATTATTGATGTATTTAATAAAAATATTTTGGTTTCTTTGATTATCCTCAACTTCAGAAGAAGGTACCCAATTATAGGAGGAACGATATTTATAACGGATTTTATATTTGTATTGTTTTTCTTATAGTTAGTTCTAAAACCCGCAATTTCAATAATATCCTTAATAAACTCAGGATCTTTATAACGTTTTCTAAACTTTTCAGGTACTGGTGTGAATGGTTCGAGTTCAGAGACGTGGAAAACGTTATGATGCTTAGGAAAGGGTGAATTTTTAAGTTCAATTTCATAATTATTATTATGTAAAATATTGGTTACTTTGTATGGACCATATTTGCATGGAGCTAGTTTTGAGCTTGATTCAATATTTAACGAAGGTGGAGTTTGTATCCATACCAAGTCGTCAATGTTGTAAGAGGGAGCGGTAATTCTTTTTCTATCAGCAGAGCGTTTATATAGCTCTTGGGATCGGAGAAGAACTTCTTTAACATGGTTAAAACTTTCATAAACTTTTTGAACCATTTTATAATTAATGTTACAAGTAGGGAGTAGTGTATATTCATCCATGTAAGGATGAAATCCATAGTTGATAAAAAAGGGAGTTTCGTTAGTGGATGGATGAATGGAGTTGTTATAAGCAAATTCAGCAAGTGGAAGAAAATCAACCCAATCATCATGATAGAAAGATCTTGAGAAGCAGCGAAGGTATTGTTCGATGTAAGAATTGCATCGTTCAACTTGACCTACGGTTTCATGGTGGTCAGTGGTAGCTATTTTCGATTTAATATTTAATAAGAATAGAAATTCTTGCCAAAGTTCACTCGTAAACTGTGAACCTCTATCCGTAATAATATCATAGGGTAGACCATGGAGTTTATAGATATTATTGATAAAAGCTTTAGCTGTTTGTACGGAATTTGGAATATCTTTGAAGGGAATAAGGTGTATCATTTTTGAAAATCTATCAACTACAACCATAATCACCGTATTACCTTTGGATGGTGGAAGACCACATAAGAAATCAATTTCGATTGATTTCCAAGGTCTTTCTGGAACGTCAAGCGGTTGAAGTAACCCAAATTTACGGTGCCTAGATTTTTTGTTTCTCGTACATGTTTCACACGACTTTACAAAATTCTTAACATCATCTTCCATCTTGGGCCACCAAAAGTTTCTTGAGATTAACTCCAAAGTTCTTTTGACACCAAGATGACCCGCAGCAGGTTTCTCATGATAACGAGTTAAAATATCTAAACAAAGTTGATCTGGTATGTAAATAAGATTGTTGTAGAATATTAAATCATTTTCTAATTTAAATTTATTCATTTTGCGGAATGGTTTATAAGGGAAACCTTGAGAGACATTATTTTCAGAAAAATATATACGAAGATCCTCAGCAACCTTATCATTTTTTAAGTTTATTTTAATATTATTGAGAAGATCGTTAGTTATGCTAATTAAACAGGGGATTTCACCAATATTCTTACTATCTAAGATGAACTCAGGTTTATCCTCTATATCTTCCTTTTGGTAGTCTGGTCTTCTGGATAACGAATCGGGTTTGCCATTCTTTTTACCTTGGCGATAAATAAGTTCAAAATCGTATTCTTGGAAGAATAGATGCCAACGATGTTGACGTTGATTACTTATCTTCCCTCCAAGGGTATAAAGAAGATTTCTATGGTCAGTAAAAACTTTAATCTTGAATTTAGCTCCTAACAAAAGGTGACGCCATGATGAGAAAGCTTCTTTAATTGATAAAAGTTCCTTATCGGTAATCGAATAGTTTATTTCGGCATTGTTAAGACTACGAGAAAAATAAGCAATAGGATGTAGCTTATTATCATTATCATGTTGCGGTTCTATTGAGAAAGAGTCTTTTTTATTTAAGTTGGATTCATTCATTACTTTTGCTTCTTGATACTTGATATATATCTTTATTTCTTTGTTCTTTCGAGTCCTTTTTTGATTTGTTTATTGAAGGTTGAGCAATTACTGATAGATCAATTTCTTTCAATTTTTCAGTATTTTCATTTGTATTAGAATCATTTTGTTTTTCTTCTGTCACTATTTTATTGTTGGTTCTTTTTAAATTATTTTCTTTCCTATTTGTTGGAACTGGTATTGGAATTGGATTATCCCTTAAGGTTGTTATTTTTTGTAATTTCTCATAAGGTTGATATTTCTGCTTATCTTTTGCGTTTCTTGTGGCTACGGCTATTACGTCTAGTTTTAAATTATTGGTTTGATTAATGGAAGTTTTCCTTCTTCCCATTAATAGTTTAAAGAGTTATTTTCAGTTGTCAACTTTCCAGATTCTTCCATTTCGGCTAACTCTTTATAACTATATGGACAATGTCTAATTACATGTCCAATTTGGTTACATTTAAAGCATTTTAACTCCTTTGATGGTTTCTTGGAAATTACAGAATTATTTTTAAATTTTTGATTTGCTTTACTGTTTTTACCATAATAGTTTATGTTATCATTCTGTTGATGATTATTGATTCCAAATTGTTTGAATGGATGATTTTTTATAAATTTATACAGCCTAGAACTTTGATTAGTATATACGGCTGTCATGTTAGTTTCATTTCTTTTATTCCTTCTTTCTTCGGCTCTCTCAGCGAGTTCTGCTTCTTCGAATGCCTCTTCAAGATCTTCACACCTCTGCGTTATTACTTGAGCTCTTGCGTAAGGTCTGTAAGCTATGGAATCGATATAGTCGTCTACGGTTATAAAGGTCTGATAAAGTTTACTAAGATTATTGTATAGCTTTTTATACCTCCAATTAAAATTTTTAATAGACTCTCCTTTTTGAATAACCATCTTCTGAAGTCTTTTGCACTTCTCTTGAGAGGTTATTTCCATTGCGTCTTCTAACGCTTTCTTTATTTCTTGAAACGATGGGTAGACTTCATTTCCTTCTTGATCAGTAGTCACAAGCTCCTGTAAAACTCCTCTGAGTTTCCCTTCTGTGCATTCCATGGCCCAAGTATGAATACTAGAAGGACTAGTAATGTTGGCTAGTTTCATTATTCGAGTAAATTCGTCTCCCCAAGAGTCCACGTCCTTCAAGTTTTCGTCCAATCTAGGAAGTAGCTCTTCTAATTCCAAAATCTTCATTTCTACTCTTCTCTTTTCGTTTTTTAAAATTTTTTTTTTTTTTTTTTTTTTTAAACAATTAATTATTTTTAACTCAATATTTTATTTTTAATTATTAATTTTCATATTATTTTTGATTGTGTCCTGTATAGCTCGCCAAATGTTGCAGGATTTCTAATAATTTAAATTTTTATTCTCCAAAAATAATATATTCTTAATAATTAAATTTTCTTTTTATCTTTATTAACTCTCTTCCATTTTTTATTAAGTATTTTCTTTTTCTTTTATACTTTTTTTTACTACATGAATTTTATAATTATTTTAATTCTTATTAGAATAATTATTACATGTGATTTTAATAATATTTTTTAAAAGTTATTTTAATAATAAAAATAGTAATACTAATAATTATTTTTAATGACAAAATATTAATAATGATAAAATTAATAAATTTAACAATAAAATTATTGGTAATATTTTCGATAATATAATTCTTAAAACAATTTAATAAAAATAATAATTAAATATAATAATAAAACAATTTAATTAATATAAAATAATAATTATTTAATAATTAGTCATTAATCAATTTAATAAAATAATAATTATTTAATAATTAGTCATTAATCAATTTAATAAAATAATTATTATTTAATAATTAGTCATTAATCAATTTAGTAAAATAATTATTATTTAATAATTATTCATTAATCAATTTAATTTGATAATTTATATAATTATTTTAAATTAAAAATAAATTTATGGAATTATAAAAATAGTTTAAATTAACATATAAAGTTATTAAATTTAATTATAATTTCGAATTGTATAATTTAAATCATTAGTTTATTTAATTTTTGTATTTTAGCTAGTTCCGTAACAACAATGATAAATAACAAAATTATAAAAATAGTTTCTAATATCTAATTATACAATAAACTAACCTTATATATATAAAATAATTAATTATAGTTAAAATTACTTTAGAAAACAAAATAAAATAATTATTCAACAATAAAATTAAATGAAAATATTATCTTAGTCAAACAAACTCCGACATGAAATTAACTAAATAATAATTAACTGAATATTTTTTAAAAAAAAAAAAAAATTTAAGATTTAATAATAGGTACTAATTAAAATGATAAATAAACAATTATTGTGATCTTAATTAATTCTTTAATTTAATAAAATTAATATTATTTATTTGTTTTATTTTACTTTAAATAATTATTTTAAATTGTAAATAGCTTAAGTTTATGGAAAAATATAAATACCTTTAATATTTCCCTTATTTTTCTTTACTATTATTATATATGAAATTAATATTTAATAACTTGTAATTTTAATTTTATATTTTTAATAATCAAAATTTAATAAATTTATAAATAAAAATTAAATAATAAATATTAGAAAAAGAGCGTTTTCTAATAAAACTTTTGTGTTTATTTTATAAAACATTTTTATTATTATTATTTTTTATATTTTACTTTGGTAAAGAAAATAATCACTTTTTGATTCTAAATCAAAATTAAGATTACTTTCAATATTTATCAACTGCAAGAAACTATAATTATTTGTTAAATAATTATAATTTCTTTATTTGATTATTTATCTATTATATAATTTATACATTCATTCATTAAATTAGTAATTATTTATCAAGTTAATATGTATTTGTACATTTAATTATAGTTTTAATTTAATTAAAAATTTTATCTTTAAATTTATTTAGTATACATTTATTTTATTTAATTTATTTAATTATAAATTTTATTAATTTCTAAAGTAATGAATTAATTATTTAATTATTATTTTTAATTAAAATTTGAATTAACGGACATTAAAGTTTTTTATTTTCTTATTAAAATATAAATTAATTTTATCGGACTTTAAGGTTTTTTCTAATTTATTATAATAATAAATTTGTTTTTCCTTAAAGAACTTATCTAGTTTTTTCTTCTAATCTTTTTCTAGATAAGATAATTGTTAAGATTAGAAAACCTTTTAAATTATTATTTTATATAAAATTTATAAAATTTTATTATTTAATTTTTCGTATAAATAGCTATCGATTTCTCTAAATTTTTGAGAAATCAAGAGTTATTATTATATAACAAATATTAAATAAATATATAATAATAATAAATAAAATCTACAACATTTTCAATAAGTGTTCTTTTTATTTTGTGTTGTTTATTATATTTGTTTATAATAAACTCTTCTTTGTCAAGATAAGTTAAAATTTTATTTTTTCTAATTGTTTTCTTATTTTCTCAACTTGATGTTAGTATCAGGTTGTAGTTAATAATTTTGTTATAATAAATATTATAATAAAATTATTACATCAACTGTAAGAATCTATAATTATTTGCTAACAAATAATTATATTTTCTTAGTTAAGTTATTATAACTATAACTTTATTTAATTACATATAATATTTATTCATTAAATTTATTTAATTTAATTTTAAATGTTCATTAATTTAACAAAATTTATTTAATTAATTTTAAATAATATATTTACAATATATTAATTTCTCTACTGTAACTAATGTATTCTGTATTGTATTGTATTCTGTATTTTATAATGTATTCTGTATTTTATAATGTATTCTGTATTTTATTAACTATTTAATTTTATATTTTTTATATAAGGATAAATTATATGATCGAAATATCTTTTATTATTTTATTCTTTTATTTTCGATCATTAGATTAGATTGAAAAATCGGCTAATTAAGATTTTTCCCAATTACTTTTAGAAGTAATCGATTTTACTTAATTAATGCGATGATCGATATGGATAGAATATCGATCGAAAACTTATCTAGGTTTTTCTATCTAATCTTTTCCTAGATAAGAGATTTGTTAAGATTAGAAAACCCTTTCTTATTTAACCTTATTTTCATAAAAAAATATAAATAAGGCTCTTGAGTTCTCTTTGAGAAATCAAGAGTTATTATTATAAAAACATAGTTATAATAATAACAATTTTATATTTTTAACTTTAATAAATTAATAAAATATTTTATTCAAAAAAACATATTTTTAAAATCAAATTTATATGAATAATTCTTCTTTTGCTTTTCGTGTTATTATTATAATTAATTTTATAATAAACTCTATAGGTAAAAAAAATTATTTTATTTTATTTTCTATTTTCTCAACTTAATGAATTAGTCGTTAAGTTGTAGTTAATAATTCTATTTTGAGTTAGTTCTTAATAGAATTATTACATTTATTGTAAGAAATAATAATTATTTATTAATAAATAATTACTATTTCTTAGTCTTTATAATTATTGATAATAATTATAAATTTATTTAAATTATAATTAATTCATACATTGAAATATTATTATCAAATTTATTAAAAATATAATTATTTATACACTAAAATAATATTAAAAAATTTATTTAAATAATTATTATAAATACTTTTATTAATATTATTAATTTTATTTAGTTATTCATTTAATTATTAAGTTAATGTAAACATTAGTTCTATTTATTTTGTACATTGTACATTTAAAAGAACAATTAATAAGTTTTTGTATTTTTTAAAGATAGTTTTATGTTAATAAGTTTAGATTAGATTTTAAAAATAATATTTAGAAAAATAGAATAATTTAAATCATTCCGGTTATTATTTATTTTTCCTTTTATTTGATGATCTAAATTAAAATTTAGAAAATCGATATATTAAGGTTTTATCTAAATATAAAATAATATATTTGGTTTTACTTAATATATACGATGATCGATATGAATACAATATCGATCAAAACGTATCTAGTTTTTTCTTCTAATCTTTTTCTAGATAAGATAATTTTTAAGATTAGAAAAAACTTTTTATTTAACCTTAATTCAATAAAAAAAATATAAAAAGGGCTCTTGATTTCTTAAAGAGAAATCAAGAGTTATTATTATAAAAAAGATAGTTATAATAATAACAATATTACATTCTAAACTTTAATAAATTAATAATATATTTTATTCAAAAACATATTTTTTAAAACCAACTTTAACTTTATACAAATATTTCTTCCTTTGGTTTTTGTGTTTTTATTATAATTAATTTTATAATAAACTCTTTTTTAGGTAAAATTTTTATTTTTATTTTATTTCTCAACTTAATGAATTAGTTATTAAGTTGAAGTTAATAATCATATTTAGTAATAGAACTTAGTATGATTATTACATTTATAAATGTTAAGGTTCGGAGAGAGGGAAAAATAAAAATAAGTATTAATATAAACAATAAAAAATAAACAAACAAGAAAAATAATAAACAAAATAAATTTTTGTTTTATAAATCCTTTATTAAATTTTTATTTAAGAATTACAATATTAAAATTGCAATATATAAAAAAATACAATTTTTTTACTGTTATTTATATTTTTTTCTTAAAATAATAGAAATGGTAAAGCCATTTCTTTGTATAATAAAAATTAATTATTAAATATTTTATATTATTTTTTTATTATTAATATAATTATTATTTAACTTATAATAAATAATACTTATATATTAATCTATTACTAATTATTTATTACTAATCTACTTAATTATATATTTTAAAAGACAATTTTTTTATTTTACAGAAGTTAATTCTGTGGTTTAGTAATATTTATTTAATCCTAAAGTTTAATTTTACTAAGTTTAGAAAAATAATATTATTTAAATTGTTAATATAAAATTTATAATCATTTCATCAAATTTATAATATAATATTTATAATAAAACATATAATAATAATAATATAACTATTTTCCTTTATGTTTAATTTTTTATTAGTAATCATTAATACAATTTTTTTAATTTGGAATTTTCCAAAGAAATAATTAATATTGATAAGTTTAATATTAATAAAAGAAATATTGATAAGATTTTGATAAACTATAAAGAAAAATGATAAAATAAACTATATAATATTGATAAGGATTTTAATTATAATAAAATAAAATATAGATAAGAATAATAAAGGTAGCATAGATAAGGAATTAATATTAAATATACTTTTTTAAATAGTATAATTTAATTTGTACTAATTAGGAATATAGATTATTAGAATATAGAAAGTTCCAAAAGAATAAAGAATCAAATAATTTGTTTAAGGGTTAAATGAATCATTTAAGATGCATAACCAAAAGAACATTATTTGGGCATTCTTTATCAAAATTGATAAATAATAATTATTTACTAATAAATAATTATTATTTCTTAGTCTTTATAATTATTGATAATAATTATAAATTTATTTAAATTATAACAAAATTTTATTTAATTAATTATTAATTATTCATTTATAAATAATTATAATTTATTATATATTTAATTATTAAATTTATTAGTTTTAATTTATTTATTTAATTAAATTGTAAACAAGCACATTATGTATTCTATTATGTATTTAATAATGTATTCTGTATTTTATTTAATATTTTATTTTCCTTTTTTGTAAATTTATTATTTTAAGATCGAAATATTTTTTAATTATTTTATTCTTTTATTTTCGATCATTAGATTAGATTAGGAATCGGTTAATTAGGGTTTTTTCCAATTTCTTCTTAAAAGTAATTGGTTTTACCTAATTGATACGATGATCGATATGGATAGAATATCGATCAAAAATCTTATCTAGGTTTTTCTGTCTAATCTTTTCCTAGATAAGAAATTTGTTAAGATTAGAAAAACCTTTTTTATTTAACCTTATTTTAACAAAAAAATATAAATAAGGCTCTTGAGTTCCCTTTAAGAAATCAAGAGTTATTATTATAAAAATATAGTTATAATAGTAACAATTTTATATTTTAAACTTTAACAAATTAATAAAATATTTTATTCAAAAAACATACTTTAAAAAATTAAATTTATACAAATCTTTCTTCCTTCTTATTTTTCGTGTTATTATTATAATTAATTTTATAATAAACTCCACCAATATTCAGGTAAAACTTTTTTTTATTTTCTCAACTTAATGAATTAATCGTTAAGTTGAAGTTAATAATCATATTAAGTGATAGTACTTAGTATGATTATTACACAAAAATGATACGATATTTTTATTAAACATCAATATCAATATTTATTTTATTTTATTTGGACGATAACAGTAGGGAATAATTGACAAAATAATATATTCTAATATTATATAGAATAATACACACAATAGTAATATTCACACTTTAATATTTAGTTTATTTATTTTATTTATTTATTATCATTCATCAATAAAAATATATCATCAATATAAATATTTGTTAACTAGTTAAAATATAATTAATTACTAAAATCTCTTATGTTATTAATGTAAACTAAATATAAAACTACACTAAACTATACTAATAAACATGTTTATAGGTTAAATTATTAATAAAACTAAATTAATATTAATAAAAGAACCATTCTTTAAACTATTATTATTTACTAACTATATATATTATTACTAAATTATTATTAACCAATAAGATTTTATCAAATAATTCCTAACCTAAGTTTCACTAAATTATGGTATTTATGGTAGTACCGTATCAAAATGTAATAATTTAATTAAAAAATTATAATTAAATTATTAATCATTAATATTAGCTCTAACTGCTAATACTAAAGGTTTAGAAAAGAATCATACTTACCTATGGTTCTTTCTAATTATTGAGTTTATTATAACGAATTATAATAGACGAAACACTGAAATTGATAAAGAAAAGTTTTAATTATAAAATTTGTTTTTAAAATAATTTGTTTTATTAATTATTAGAAACTTTAAATGTTAAAACTATTTATTATTATTATTATTATTATTATTATTATATTATAATTGTTATAATAATAACTCTTGATTTCTCAAAGAGAACTCAAGAGCCTTATTTATACTTTTTTTGTCAAAATAAGGTTAAAATCAAAAGGAGTTCTAATCTTAACAAATCTCTTATCTAGGAAAAGACTAGAAGAAAAACCTAGATAAGTTTTTTGATCGATATTCTATCCATATCGATCATTGCGTTAATTAAGTAAAACCGATTACTTTTAAGAAGTAATTGGAAAAACCTTAATTAACCGATTACTTAATCTAATATAATGATCGAAAATAAAAGAATAAAATAAATGAAAATTATTTCGATCATAAAATTTAAAATTTAATCTATTTAGTTCTATTTTATAGAACTTTACATAAAAAATATAAAACAATACATTAATAATAAAATACAAGATTAATACAATACAGAATACATGATAGAATATAGAATACATGATAGAATACAGAATACATGATAAAATACAGAATACATGATAAAATACAGAATACATGATAAAATACAGAATAGTGTTTTAGTTTATGATTTAATAAGTGAGAGAAAACTAAAACTAATAAATTTAATAATTAAGTGAATAATTAAATAAATTTAATATTATTTTAAATGTATAAAAATTATTTAATTAAATAAATTTTTAATATTAAACTAAATAAAATTTTAATATATAATTAAATAAATTATTAATTATAATTAGGTGTATAAATGAAATATGAGTTAAATAAAAGTTATATTAATTATAACCTAACTAAGAAAATATAATTATGTTGTTAAAAATAATTATAGATTCTTACATTGCTCCCTTTATGGTGATGGTTCCTTTAATCCTATGTCTCTTTCAGTATAAGGCTCCAACTGCGAGATATGAAATACCTGGTGTAAATGAAGATTTTTCTGGTAATTCAAGCCGGTAGTTCATTCTTTCCCTCATTTCTATGACCTTAAAGGGTCCAAGATAATGGTTAGAAAGCTTTTTTGCAGGTTCATTGGAGAAGTAATACCTTTTCAACCAAACCATGTCGTTAACATGGAAAGTAGGACCAGAAGCTTTCCTAGAGTCACCAAACTTTTTGAAATCTTCTTTAGCTTTGATAAGGTGCTTTTTAAGGGCATCAAAATGGGCAGACCAATCCCTAGTAAGTACAGAGGCATTATATTTTAAAAGAACAGGAGGAGAGTCAATATTGCATACTGGATTAAAACCATAATTTGCACAGAAATGCGACATGTTTATAGATTTGTGAAATGAGTTGTTATAAGCCATTTCACAAAGAGGTAGATAAAAGCACCATTCATTTTGGGCAGTAGAACAGTAGCATCGTAAATATTGTTCGATTACGGAATTAGCCCTTTCGACTTGACCATTTGTTTGTTGGTGATGAGCAGCAGCGAGTCTTGGCTTAGTATTTAGAGCTGAGCAGAGTGAGGTCCAAAATTCAGAAGAGAACTGGGAGCCATGATCAGAGACAATGATTTTAGGGAATCCATGATACCGAAAAACGTTGTAAAGGAGCATCTTGGCGGTCAGGTCAGCGGAAGGGACGTCGGAGCAAGGTACTAAATGGATCATCTTTGTTAAGTGATCCGAAACCACCATAATACATGTGCGATCTTGTGAACTAGGTAACGAAACTATAAAATCAACCCCAATAATTTCCCATGGTTTATTGGGAACAGGCAGCGGTTGAATTTTTCCGTAGGGTTTATGTCTACGAATTTTACACCTAGCACAAGTTGAACAAGAAAGTACATAATTATGAATATCTTTCTTCATATCAGGCCACCAGTAGTATCTCTTGATTTTTTCAAGAGTTTTGTCAATACCTTGGTGTCCGTTGGTGGGTGAATCATGAAAAGATTTCAAAATTCTTGCTCTTAAAGTGGATGGGACGATGATTCTGTTTTGGAAATGTAAGACCCCTTCATTTAAAGAAAATAAAGAACTTTTAACTGTGTTTGACTTAGTTTTAATCTTTTCTAAAATAGATTTGCAATATGTGTCAGCCGTTTGGGCATCAATCAAACTACTAATATTATCAGTGTTTGCACAACATAAGGCATTATCATCCAATAAAGGACGGTCTTTGTTGTGGAGGGAAACCACGGAATTATAATCCGGACGTCTCGACGACGAATCTGGTTCACTACTCCTTGATCTACAAAATTTGTCAGTCGATTGGGTATCAATCAACCTACTTGATAATAGTGTTTGCACAACAAAAGGCATTATCATCCAATAAAGGACGGTCTTTGTTGTGGAGGGAAACCACGGATTTATAATCCGGACGTCTCGACAACGAATCTGGTTTACCACACCTTGATCCAGGTCTGAACGAAATCCTAAAGTCAAACTTAGAAAGAAAGAGGCTCCATCTTATCTGGCGTTGGTTTAAATGTTGAGGCTTTTTAAAATATAATAAATTCCTGTGATCGGTAATGATTTGAACAGGAAACTTAGCCCCTTCAAGGTGGTGACGCCAGGTTTCAAAAGCGGTGATAATAGCGAGTAGTTCCTTGTCATATATTGTATAATTTAATTCAGAAGATGACAAAGACCTAGAATGAAAAGCGACAGGGTGAAGTTCGTTATCCTTGTCACTGATTTGAGAAAGAATGCAACCCACAGCAAAATCACTGGCATCAGTTTCAACAGTGAATTCCTTATCTGGATCGGGGTAAATAAGGATTTCGTCTGTGGTAAAAGCAAGTTTTAATTTTTTGAAGGCATTTTCAGCATCATCATTCCATTTGAACTCGTTATTCTTCTTGAGGAGTATTCTTAAGGGTTCCATAATTATGGCGAAATTCTTTATGAATTTCCTATAGTAGTTACAGAGTTCGAGGAAACTTTGAAGTTCATTCATGTTTTTTGGAGTAGGCCATTCAAGAATTGATTTTACTTTGTTTTTATCCATAGAAAGGCCATTTATTGATACAACAAACCCTAAAAAAGTAGTTTCAGGAACGTGAAATTCACATTTTTCTAGTTTTACATAGAGACCATTTTTGACTAACAAGGAAAGGACATGATGAACATGTTTAATATGTTCAGTAAGGTTTTTCGAATATATTATAATGTCATCTAAGTAGACAAAGAGAAACAAGCCAATATCATCAGAAAAAATGTCTTGGATAAAGCGTTGAAAAACCGAAGGTGCATTACGTAAACCAAAAGGCATTACACGGTATTCAAAATGACCAAAAGGAGTACGAAAAGCAGTAAGGTATTCATGGCCTTTCTTGACACGAACTAAGTTATAGGCAGATCTTAAGTCAAGCCGAGAGAAAATAATAGCACCTTTAAATGATTCTATCAAATCAGATATCCTAGGAATTGGATAACTGTTTCTAATGGTGATAGAATTGAGCTTTCTATAGTCAACACAAAGTCTAAGAGAACCGTCACGTTTTCTAACAAATAGCACCGGGGCACCAGCAGGAGATTTTGATTTTCTAATGAATCCTTTAGCAAGGTTTTCCTTAATGTATTCACGAAGTGCCTTCTTTTCTTCAACAGTCAACGAATAAATTGGTCCAAAATAAAGTTGAGCACAGGGAACTAAATCAATGGATATATCATAAACACGGTGTGGAGGGAGTTTATCAGCTTCTTTCTTTTCAAATACAATACAAAGGTTATAATAATATTTTTTAATTATTTTTTTTTTTATTTCTTTTGGTATTCTTAATTTCACTATTGTGAACTAAAGCAGCGCAAATGTTCATATCGCTAAGTTCGTCTTCAGGTATGGAATCTGGAATTATTGAGTCAAGAGGAATTTCTTCCTTCTGTTCATTATTGGATAAGAGAGAAGCAGTAATATCTGATGAATGGAAAACAAACCTATTACCCTTAGCAGAAGGGCAATGGTTTTTACAGTAGCTTTCCAAGAAGTAAATTTTATTATTTTTGTAATCAATGTAGGGTGAATGAAGGCTTAACCAATCTCTTCCAAGGATTGCAGATACGTCTTGAAGTTGTAAATTGGCTATAAAGAATTCAAATGTTTCCGTATGGTCCATGAAAGTAAGCTTAAGACGTTTTGTAACTTGTTTTATAGCCATATTCTTTTCATTAGGAAGTTTTACATTGATCGTATTTGAGAGGTTTGAATAAGGAATTTTGTTTGCTGTTACGAAGCTTTTGCAGAGATAACTTCTAGCAGAGCCCGAGTCAATAAGGATTCTGGTTTTAATCTTTTTGTTATTAACGGTCAACAAGAAAGTTGTAGTCATTTTATTATTATGACTTGGGGTGTAATTTGCTGATAAAATACTTCCATTGTCTCGTCCCTTATGGTGCTTATTGCGTTTAAATTTGTTTTCGGTCATGTTAGTTTCGTTTCTTTTTCGTTTGAAAGATTTACTACTCTTTGGGTTGTAGTCATTGGTCTTTACTTTTGCTTAAGTAAACATTTTCTATCAATATTGATAATAGAATTTGTTGCCTCAAATAAACTTTTAGGTTTGTCTAATTTATTGAACTCTGTTTTAACATCCTCAAGAAGACCTCTTTTGATTAGGTCAATGAATACATCGTCCGGCCATCCAATACGTCCAGCTAACCTTCGAAATTCAATAGTATATAATGCAGCTCTTCCTAAATGAAGTTGTTTTAAGTTTAGAAGTTGTTCAATAAGAACATCCTTCTGTTCTTTAGTATCCCCAAAATTGCTTATCAAAATATCTTTAAAGGTGTCATAGCTTAACGAATTTAAAGTCCCATCAGCCTTCAATGAAAGTCCCCATTTCTTTGGAGGTCCATGTAACATGCTGATAACATAAGAAATTTTTAAGTCGTCCGTGGAAAAAGAGTTGGGATGTTTTTTAAAAAACAATTCACTCTGTTCCAGGAGCTCATTAACGTTAAGTTTGTTGTTATCAGCTAAGTCCTTGGATAACACTCCGTTGGCGGAAAAGAAGGTAGGAATAAATTCTGTTAAAGCTGTTATAAGCTTTGAGGATTCAACTTCACTTGGAATTTGGGCGTTATTACTATTGGATTCCATTTTTACCTAAATTATAAATTATATTAACTACGAAATATATATATATGTTTATTATGATTATAAGGTCATAGTTAGGAAGTTTTGGCGAAAGAAAACAGTTGAATAAGAAAATACTCAAGCATTTCCAGACGATTTTCCAGAAGCACGTTAGCAGTAAACAGTAGTATGTACTTAATGACGGGAGCAGCTTGCCTATTACTGGTGTCATGTTCCCGCGTACACCACGATTGCAACCTACCACACATCGGATAGGCCAGTCCAGAGCTGCCCAGATCGCTGCCTGTGACAGATAAACTTAATCCGGAAACTGTTACCTAGATGCTAACACACTTCTGCTTCTAAGGTCTGTACTAAGTCTTGGTTCTTCTATATTGTTTCCTTGGCCTACTTCTTCCAGTTCTATTTCCCTAAAATCATGTAAACATATGTTAGTGTATTTATGTGTTCTTATTATTGTTATTATTTATTTTATTATTGCTATTTATTGTTGTTTAATTTTTTTTATTATTTATCATTTATCATTTATCATTTATTATTTACTATCATTATTTATTATTATTTATTATTATTTATTATTATTTATTATTATTTATTATTATTTATTATTATTTATTATTATTTATTATTATTTATTATTATTTATTATTTATTATTATTTATTATTATTTAGTATTATTTAGTATTATTTATTATTATTTATTATTATTTATTACTATATATCTATTCTTTTAATTTTTTATGATTTTAATTATTTATCCAACTAATTATTATTATTTACTTATTTTTTAATATTTAATTTATGGTTTATATTAATTTATTCTTATAATTTCTGTACTAAATTATTAATTAATGATTTTTGATCTGATTTACTAATATTATCTACTTATATTTTAATATTTAATTTATTTACTATATATTAATTTATTTTTTTAATTTCTAGATTATTCTATATAATTTATATTATTTTATTTATTATTAATCATAAAAATTTTTATTGTACTACACTAAATTATTTTGTACTACTTGATTCTAGAAATTAATTATATTATTAAATTAATTAACTATTCTATTAAACTATACTAAGAAGAGTTATTGTAATAATTTAATTAAAAAATTATAATTAAATTATTAATCATTAATATTAGCTCTAACTGCTAATATTAAAGGTTTAGAAAAGAATCATACTTACCTATGGTTCTTTCTAATTATCGAGTTTATTATAACGAATTATAATAGACGAAACACTAAAATTGATAAGGAAAAGTTTTAATTATAAAATTTGTTTTATTAAAATAATTTGTTTTATTTTTTATTAAAAATTTTAAATGTTAAAACTTATTGTTATTATTATTATATTATAATTGTTATAATAATAACTCTTGATTTCTCAAGAGAACTCAAGAGCCTTATTTATACTTTTTTGTCAAAATAAGGTTAAAATCAAAAGGGGTTCTAATCTTAACAAATCTCTTATCTAGGAAAAGACTAGAAGAAAAACCTAGATAAGTTTTTTGATCGATATTCTATCCATATCGATCATTGCGTTAATTAAGTAAAACCGATTACTTTTAAGAAGTAATTGGAAAAACCTTAATTAACCGATTACTTAATCTAATATAATGATCGAAAATAAAAGAATAAAATAAATGAAAATTATTTCGATCATAAAATTTAAAATTTAATCTATTTAGTTCTATTTTATAGAACTTTACATAAAAAATATAAAACAATACATTAATAATAAAATACATGATTAATACAATACAGAATACATGATAGAATACAGAATACATGATAAAATACAGAATAGTGTTTTAGTTTATGATTTAATAAGTGAGAGAAAACTAAAACTAATAAATTTAATAATTAAGTGAATAATTAAATAAATTTAATATTATTTTAAATGTATAAAAATTATTTGATTAAATAAATTTTTAATATTAAACTAAATAAAATTTTAATATATAATTAAATAAATTATTAATTATAATTAATTGTATAAATGAAATATGAGTTAAATAAAAGTTATATTAATTATAACCTAACTATGTTAAGATAATAATTGAATTTCCATTTAATTCAATTTCAATTTCAATTTCAATAATTCAGTTATTTGAATTTCAATATTAATAATTAATAATATAATAATTATTATTAAAATATTTAGGAATTAGTCTAGGCCAACTAATTACTAAATATTATTAACATATTGAATTTAATATATATTAAATAATGTAAACACGTGATTGTCATTAAATTAATTTCTACATATTATATTTTAATTATAAAATATAATATTTAGCAATATTTGATTCTTATATTTTATTTATATTAAATATTTATATTATTATCTAACTTTATATTATCAATATCAAACTTATATTAATATTATTTACATATTCATATTAATAATTAATATTTTAATAATTAATTATTTTATATAAATACATGTTTAAATTCTTTGATTAATCCTTTGTAGGATTATTGTAATTTAAATTATAGTAATAATTATATAAAATAATAATGTAATAAAATATTTTTAAAATTAAATAAAATTTATATTTTAAAAAAAAACTTAATTATAAAATTTACTAATAACAATATGTTTTAAATAAGAGTAAAATTAAGTTATTAATTAATTACTATAATTTGGCATCTTGACCTAATCGTTAAGACCAAATTATCTTAAAACTTTGACAAACTAAGAAAATATAATTATTTTGTTAAAAATAATTATAGATTCTTACAAAAAGAAATGTTATGGTTCATTGGGAAAAACAAAATTTTTATACACAAAAGATAAAGATTTAAAATATTTATTTACACAATAACAATTTTATAATTTATTTATTTATTTAATTTTTAAAGTAATTACATTATTTATTAAACTAATTAAATTTCATTAGCTAAATTATTACTATTCCTAATATTAATATTAATACTATTACTTATACTATTACTAATATTATTACTATTTTTATTTTATTATTATTATTATTTTTATTATTATTATTATTATTATTATTATTATTTTTATTATTGTTTTGTGTTATTTTTTTTTATATCTTTAGAAGAAGTTATTTTCTTCAGATATTTATATTCGATTTCATTTTTAAAGTTTAATATCTTGGAAATGAAAAAGAATTTAAGTATTTAATTAAAAGAATTATTAATTCATTCTTAATTAAATGTTAAATAAAATTATTAATAATATGTTTAATATAAATTCCATAAAGGAATAAAAAAATTATTATTTAAAAAGATATTATAAAGATTTTAATTAAATAATATCTGGAGTAAATAATTAAAAAGTTTTTAATAAAATATTTAATTAAAAGTTTACAAAAATATTAATTGAATTTGGTAAAAGATAATAAATTATTTAATGATAATTTATTTTAAGTTTAATAAAAATTAATATTAATTTATAATGTTATTGAAAGTTAATAATAATTAATTTGATAAAAATATAATAAAAATATAAAATAATTTTAATATAGATTCAATAAAGAATTTGTTAATATAAATTTTTGAAGAGTTTATATGTATTTTAATATTAATTTAATTAAGATTCAGTAATGATTTTATAAAAAATATTTTTATAAAAATTTTAATTAATATTATAATAATTTTAATTAATTTATAATATTATATAATAAAATTTTTAATTTAATTCAGGGAAGAATATAAGAAAGTTCCATTAGTAAAGAATATAAACTTAATTATGGTTAAGTTATGTCTAAACATAACAAAATAAGTAATTTATAGTCATTCTTTACCAGAAAAAACAAAAAGTCACTTTGGCGGAGTGGTTAACGCGGTGGCCTGCTAAGCCATTTCCCTTTGGGAGCGCAGGTTCGAGTCCTGCAGGTGACGATATATTTTCTTTTTTTTTCGACTTATTTATTGCATCAAAAAGTAGAAGCATTTTTATTTATTAAAAAAAAAAAAAAAAAAAAAAAAAAAAAATAAAAATAAAAATAATAACAATAATAATAATTTCTGAAAAAAAAAAATAATTACTGAAAAAAAAAATTTATTAATGAAAAAAAAAATAATTAATAAAAAAACAAAAAAAAAAAAAAATTTTTTTTTTTTCTTTCTTTACTTCTTTTTTTTTTTTTTTCTTTTTTTTTCAATTCAATAATAAAGTATTAATATAAAAATATTAATATAAAAATTAAATGCCCAACATACATCAACTCCAAAACTAAAAAATAAACCTTATAAAGTTTCAACAAATAAAACAAGTCAAATTTTAGATCTTATTCATATGGATCTTGTTGGACCTGTCATCAGCTCCATTAACAATAATAAATACTTCCTCACTATCTTAGACGACTATTTCAAGATTCGGTTGGGTAATCTTCACTGAAAGTAAAAAAAAAAAGTGAGGTATTCAATAAATTCATTATTTGGTACAATGAAAATATATAATTCAAAAAAAAAATATATATATATATATAACTATAAAAGTCATTCGCTTTGACAATGGAAAAGAATTTCAAAATAGTCAATTTCAAACTTTCTGTCAAGAAAATAGGATCAAACATCAATTTCATCAATTCCGTATAATCCCTCTCAAAAATGGTCGAGCAGAAAGATTTAATGGCATCCTTATTTCCTCTGCCAAAGCATTACTCAACGAAGCCAAACTTAGTCATGAATTCTGGGAGTATGCAGTCGATACTGCTAACTTCATTTATAATAGACTCCCCCCACACCAAGGTAATCAAAAAAAGAATTCCTTATGAAGTTTTCTAATAACAAACCCATAGATTATCAGTATCTTTCGAGTTTTTGGATACAGGGTCTACTTCTTTGTTCCCAAAGAACTTCGTTCAAAATTCAATAACAACTCTCACCCTGGAATCTTTCTTGGTTATAAGTAACAACACTAATGGATGTAAAGTGTATGATATTATAAATAATAAAATTATTTTAGCTCTTACTGTCGAATTTATGGAAAATGAACCCGGAAATTCTTTTATAAACAAATACATTACCAATAACGAATTCAGGGAGAGTGCCCATATCAAGAAATTAAATCAGTACAATTATTACAATAAAACTGACAATAAGAAAAACAAGACTAATGAATAAATTTTTTGAATAAAAATATAAATTCAAATAATCAAAAAGACATCAACACTTACAAAAATATAAATCAATACATCAACAAACACAGTGATAAAAATAGCAACCGTAGTAATATTAATCATAATGATAATACTACTATAATCAACAAAACAAATATCAGCACAATAAGAAATGAATCAACAAATAATAATAATGTTCAACATAATAACCCAAAAGGTATTAATAATGAACTTCACAACACAATGGAAAACGACAACATCAATAAATCAACAAATACTCAGAAGGAAATTAATATTATTAACAATAAATACAAAGAAAACAACGAAGACAAAAACAATTATTTTTTTTTTTTTGAAAGTACAAAAAAGAAAATTATGTATAAATTCATCCAATTCAAATAAAAGAAAAAAAGGTTAAGTAACACAGAAATCATGAAAATAAATCAGAATAACAATACTCTGATTAAACCCTACATTTTCAAAGATATATTCAAATTAAAAAATAAAAAGGAATGGTTAACTTCAGTAAAAAAGAAAAGCTGGACAACATGAAAAAAAACATAATATTTATTCAATTGTTAATAAGATACCTTCAGGATCTAACATCATTTCTTCTAGGTGGGTATTCAAATATAAAAGGGATTCAAATGGTAAGATAATCAAAAAGAAAAGCAAGACTGGTCGCTAAGGAATATACTCAAGAATATGGAATCGACTATAAGGAAAAGTTTGCACCTACCCTCAAACA
>JACVTC010000052.1:752500-765000 GCA_016946835.1 Neocallimastix lanati (nom. inval.) | reverse complement strand
AATAAAACCAAACAGATCTAAAAAAAAAAAAAAAAAAAAACCTAAAAAACCAAAAAACTACAATAATAATAATAATAATCATAATCATAATCATAATAATAATAATAAATAAATAAATAATAAATAATAAATAAATAAATAATAATAAATAAATAAATAATAATAATAATAAATAATAATAATGAATATAATAATAGTGGTAATAGTAATAAATGTATAATATAATAAAATAAAATAACAAAAAAGTTAAATAGATTAATTAAAATTTTCCTTATTTTTCTAATATCTAAAATATAAGGAATATTATTTTGTACTTTTTTTGAAATTTTTCGTCGATAAAACTTTTAAAAGATTAAATACAATAATAATAGTATTACTCATAAATACGTAAATTTCATAGATATAATATATAGGTGTATAGTTCAATTCTGTATTAAAATATAATTTTTTTTATTGTACTTTTTAGACATTAATGTAACAATATTATATAATTTTAATTATATTATAGCAATAAAAAATTAAATATAAATATATTTAATTATTTAAGAAATGCGAAACAATTGAGATTTGTTTTTAATTGAAACATTTATGAAATAGTTATTATAGTTATTATATGAATAAAAATATTTTTCTAAAATAATCAATATTAATACCATATTTTATAAATAAAAGTATATTAAATAGTAGTCTTGACAGTTTTGGTTTTGTATGTGATTATTTTGATATAACTTTTATTTTAAATACTAAATAAAATAAAATAAAATAAATAGTGAAGTGATATAAAAGAGTAAAGTATTAATAAAAATAAAATAAAATAAAATAAAATAAAATAATAGTAGAATATTAAATATAAAGTACAGATTGAATAAAATAAAATAAAATAAAATAAAATAAAATAAAATAAAATAAAATAAAATAAATAGTTGAAATATAAATATAAAGTACAAATTGAATAAAATAAAATAAAATAAAAAGAAATAATAGAATATGATTATAAAGTACCAATGGAATAAAATAAAGTAAAATGAAATAAATAATAGAATATGATTATAAAGTACCAATGGAATAAAATAAAGTAAAATGAAATAAATAGAATAAGGTTTATAAATTTAAAATATCCACAATTCCAACTTTTTTTTTAAAAAAAATAAATTATAATATAATTTTTGAATATCATGTGATTTTATAACCTTTTTTTTAATATTAATAATATTTAATTTAAGACATTCTATTTCATATAATTTATTTAATGTTGATTTAAAATTAAAAAAAAGGAATAATTCTAATTTGTATTTTATTATAATAAAACATAATTCTAACCTTTTAAACACAGTACTCCATTTTTTTAGGAAAAAATTTTTTTTATCCTTTTTTAAATTTAATAAAAATAAAGTTTTTTTTTTTTGATAATTTTCAAAATTTTCAAATTAAAAGAATATTTCTCATATTAAAATAATCATTAAAAAAAAAAAAAGTATGTTACACAAAAAAGATTAAAAAAAAAAAAGATTTTTATATTTATGTTATTATGATGTATTTATATTTAATTATATATTATATAATATCATATATAATAATATAATAAATATAATAATAAATAGTAAAATGATGATCTTAATTCTTTATTTCTTAATTTCAATTATTAAAAAAAAAAATAAAAAAAAAAAATTTATTTTATATCTTTTTTTTTTTTTTTTTTTGTAAATTTGAAAAAAATTTGTGATTTTAAAATTTATAATACTTTATCAAACAATGAACTCAATTTTTAAAATCTTTGGATTATTTATATCAGAAAAAAGAAAAAAAAAAGAATGTTCCTATTTTTTTTTACATATTTCTAATTATAAATCATTATTCCTTTTTTTTTTTTAGTTTATTTTATTAAATAGTGATTTATAATTATTAATTATAGGTAATGCTATTTCAATTATTGATTATGTAGAAAAGATGTAAATAAATTATTAATATTATTTAATTTATACTAATCATTTTTTATTATTATTATTTTTTTTTTAAAAAAACAATAAATCAGGAGTTGAAAATTTTTATTTAGTATTAATACTTTTTTTTTTTATTTTAATTATGGGTTAATAGAAAATTTTTTTCATATAATAAAAGGAATAAAAAATTATATTACTATATAATTATAAATGTAATTATAATTATATATAATGATTCAACTATTTCTTTTAAGCCATTATATATTATTATTTAATACATTTATAATTTTATATGTATGGATTTTTTTTAAATAAATGAAATATTAATTTCAATAAAATTATAATATTTATTAAAAGTAATTAAAAATTTTAAAATATATTAAATTTAATATAAAACATTTTTTTTTTAATTCGTTATAACTAATTATTTAATCTTAATTAAATGATACAAACTTAAATAAAGATAATTAAATTAAAATTAAATTAAAATCTAAACTTTATTTATTATGTTTTAAAATATGATATAGCTTGGAAAAAAACATTTGTAAAAATATTAGAAACACACAAAATACACACAAAAAAAATACATACATATAAATATTACCAAAAATATAATTTTAGTAATAGAATACCAATTTTGTTAATACCGAAAATTAAAAAAAAGAAAGATTCCATTAAAAATATAAAGATTAAGTATCATTTATTTTGTAAAGTATTACTAGTAAAGAAGCTCAAATTATGGTACTACACTATAAATTATTATCCATTCAATAAAAAAGTTATTCAATTTTCTATAATTAAAGTTATCAATTAACCAAATAAATTATATATAAAATAAATAAATAAAAAGTAATAAATAAATATGATGTGTAAAATATATATTAAATATGTAAAATAAAATTTTTAAAATTTAAGGATTATTTATGTTTTATTATTTTATAAATATTAAATAACTATATATTATAATATAATACAATATACAGTATTTTAATTAAAACATATAACTAAAAAAAAAAGTTTTTAAAGTTTGTAAAACAAAAAATTATCAAACTTTTTTTAATATTTATTATACAACTAATCAATAAATATGTTCTATTTCTTTTATTCCATTTCAGGAAAGGAATAGAAATTTTATTTAATAATAAAATAGAATTAGAAATGATTGATTTCCATTGTTTATTTGTTTTAATTTTCATCAAAAGTAAACTCATTCTAATATATTCATATATATAATAAATAATAAATAATAAATAAATATATAATAATAATAAATAATAATAAATAAATAAATAATAAATAAAAAATAAATAATAAATAAATAAATAATAAATAAATAATAAATAATTGATTAATAATTAAATAAATAAATAATTAATTAATAAATAAATAAGTAAATAATAAATAATAAATAAATAAATAATAAATAATTAATAAATAAATAAATAAATAAATAAATATTGAATAGATAATAATAAATAAATAAGTAATAAATAAATAATAAATAATAAATAAAAATAAATAAATAAATAAATATTGAATAGATAATAATAAATAAATAGATAATAAATAAATAAATAATTAATAAATAATAAATAAATAATAAATAAATAAATAATTAATAAATAATAAATAAATAATAAATAAATAAATAATTAATAAATAATAAATAAAAAATAAATAATAGATTTATAATTAAATAAATAAATAAGTTTATTAATATAAAAATAGAGAATGAAAAAAAGATTATCTTCAGATGAGGAAATATCAATTAATTATTAGCATTAGTTTTAATACTAATACTACTACTAATAATAATATCAAAATAAAATTAATATTTTTATTCATAATTATATTAAGAAAGCATTTCATAAATTTTTATTTAATTATTTTAATTATCCATTTACTCCATAATTTTTTATTTATCCATCACTAAATTTTTATTTTTATTTTATTCTATTGAATATCAAATTATTGAATAAAAAAAAATATAAAAAATTTAATTAAACTATATTAATTTTAATTATACCATTTTTATTTTTATGATTTTTTATTTGTTTAAAGAAAAAAAATATATAGAACAAATGTTACTAATATTAATATTTATTTATCCTCAAATAAAAAAGAAAAAAAAAATATAAAACATTAATAGAAAATAATAATTAAAACAATTTGATTATGTATAAAATAGAAGTAAAAATAAAATATAGAAATCTTCAAAACTTTTATTTCAAGAAAGTATATATATAAATATATATAATATAATGTTTTTTATTTTTATTTTATTTTTATTAATTTTTTAAACAATAAAAACATATATGAATTATATATAATGATAGCAATTTAAACATATAGCAAACCTAGCTAGTTTAATGTATTTTCAGCATATATTGATAATCAAACTAAAAAGTTTTTTTTTTTTTGTTTAAAAGTATACATATATTTACATACAAATTCAATTAAATAATTTTTTTATTATCCATCATTCAACTTTTTTCTTTATCTTTCTTTTCTTTTTTTTTCTTTTATATAAATATAAATTTTGTTTATTTTTAATATTCTTTTTATTTTATATTTAATTTATATTTATATTTATGTTTTCCTTCTAATATATTATAAAATATAAATATATAAATAATATAATAAAATTATTTAAAATAAAAAATAAAAAATAAAAAAAGAAACATATTTATATATAATAAATAATTTATTAAATACTAATGAGATTATATAAATATTATAAGTGAAATATATAAATTTTATTTACAATTAATATATCAAACTTTTTTTATTTATTTATTTAATTATAATTTATTTAATATTACTATTTTATATGTGATTATGTAAAAGGAAAATGAAACATTAAATGAATGAATTATTGGTATTAATGAAATAATATTGTTAAGTTATTTATATTGTATTTATATTGTAATATATTGTAATTTTTTTTCAATAATAAATAATCAATAAGAATTTTTAGTATAATAAAGGAAAAAAATAATATAAAATTTAATAATTAAGAATAAATAAATAAATAAATAAATAAATAAATAAATAAATAAATAAATAAATAAATAAAAATATAAATATTAATGTTTTTTTTTTTTTTTTTTTTTTTTTTTTTTTTTTTTTTTTTTTATATAATTTATTTACTTTATATATTCAACTTTGTATAATTAAATATAATATTCTATTATTAAAATTAATTATTTTTATTTATTAATAAATAATCTTTCATAAAGTTACCAAAAAGAAAGGGAGAGAGAGTCAAAAAAAAAAAAAGTAATATTTAGAAAGTTATTTTAAACTTAATCATAATATATATATATTTCAATAAAAAACTATTGTAAAAAAGTAGAAAATTAACTAGAAAAAAAAATAAAATAAAATAAGAGTTATTATTTTTAATACATAAAAATAACACAAATAAAAAGTAATTTAACTTATGCACAAATATAATATTTCGAATTTTTATTTTAATAGTGATATTTAAAGTTTTTTTTTTTTTAGAAGATAAATATTATATATATAAATAAATTAATATATGTATGAGATCATTTTATTTTATGTAATAATAGTAAAGCTTTAATTTTTATTTTATTTTTAATAGAGAGGTTAAAATTAGTATATTTATATATATATAATTATAAAATAAATAAAAAACAACAAAATTAAGATATTCTGTTGAATATATTTATAGCTTTATTAGTAAATAAATAAAAGTGACAAATAAGTTCACTTAAAAAAAAAAAAAAAAAAAAAAAAACGATTAAATTAATAAATAAATTTAAATTAATAAATAAATAACATAAAATATTAATAAATGTTTGATTAATATATATATATTTTTATAAATTTAACTATAATACTAATAATATTTATTTATATATATAAATTTTATATGCATATAAATTTTATTTACTTTTTTTTTTTATGATATTATAAAAAAGAATAACTATATAACTATCTTTATTTTTTTTTTTAATTGTACATATATGAAAGGAGTACAAGAATATTTAAATAAATTAATCAAAATTTATTAGGAAAAAATAAAAAATAAAAAAATAAATCTAAATATTTAAATATTTATTAATATTCCACAAGATATCTAAGAAGATTTATAAATAATTAAAATATATAATTTATTTTTTTAAAAAAATAGAATAGACTATATATATATTTTTAGGTAAGATATAATTTAATATTTTTTATATATTATATATATAGTTCTATATCCATTTATATATTTATTTCTATATCTATTAGTATATTAGTGGTAATTTTAAAATGTAAAATAGAAATATTTTATATTAACATTAATTTAATAAATTAATATTACTAATACTAACACATAATGTATTTTAATTATTAATATATATTTTTTTCATTATCTAATTCTTAAAATATATTTACAACAAATATAAAAGTTAGAAAAATAATTTAAGAATTGTATTTATTATTTTTTAAATTTAAGAAGAAATAAAAAATAAAAAATGATTAGCTTAATTTACAATCAATTACAAAATTTTGTTCCAAGTATTAAGAATTTGGATGAAATTAAACCAGCTAATGAAACAGTAGTTAGCTTAGGTTTAGAAGCTAAGGATTTCTGTGCCTTCCAAAATCAACTTTGTCAAGTTGCTGGTATTGCCCCTGCCTCAGCTGTTGATTTTTCCTCATTTTTCCAACAATGTAACTTAGAAATTCTTAGCAATTTCCTTATCACCTTAAAACAAATGGCTCAAAAGCCAGGTGTTAATCCAGAATACCAAAACTTGATTCAAGTTGCTGTGGTTGGTATTGCTTTAAGACTTCCAGGTGGTATCAACACCGTTGATAAGTATTGGAAAAGTTTAGAAAGTGGTAGATTCTGTATCTCTCCAACTGGTACTAATCGTCTTCTTCATCACAACCTGACTCACAATGAACACTTAAATCCTGGAGAACATTATATTTTCAACTACTGTCGTTACGATAGTACTTCTGACGTTTCCCCTATCACTGATTTCGATCCATTGTTCTTTAACATGAATCCAAGTGAGGCTACCGTTCTCGATCCAAAATTCCGTTGGGTCTTAGAAACTACTTATGAAGCTTTCCAAGATGCCGGTATAAACCCGGATACCCTTTCTGGTACTCGTACTAATGTATATACCGCTCCAGGTCAAGTTGATGAAATGAATACCTACACTATTGATGCCTCCCCAACCGGTTACAGTATTCTTAACGGTATGAGTATGCACAGTTGTGCTGCTGCTTCTTTACCAGGTAGAATTAGTTTCATGTATAACTTGTACGGTGCTGCCCACACTGTAGATACCGCTTGTTCTTCCGGTTTAGTAGCTACTCATGATGCTTTCAAGGATTTAAACATCGGTGAAACTGATCTTGCTATCGTTAATGCTGCTCACTGTCCATTTCAAAGTAGTGGTTTCAGTCTTTTGTCTGTTGCTAAGATGGTTTCAAGAAATTGTAGATGTGCTGCTTACGATGAAGCCGCTGATGGATATGTTCCTGGTGAAGGTTGTGTCTCCATTATCTTAAAGAGAAAAGATGATGCCATCCGTGATCACAACAAAATTTATGGTTTAATTAATGCTACAGCTGTCGGTCAAAGTGGTTCAAGAGCTTCTATGAGTACACCATCTGCTATTGGTCAAAAGATCATTCATGAAGAAGTCTTAAAGAATGCCAACCTTACTCCAAAAGATATTGACTATATGGAAGGTCATGGTACTGGTACAAAATTAGGAGATCGTATTGAAGGAGAAGCCATCAATGAAGTTTTCAAGGGATCTCACTCTGAAAGTCGTCCATTAACATTAGCTAGCGTTAAGACTAACATTGGTCACACTGAAGAAGTTAGTGGTTTAGCCTCTCTTGTTAAGGTCTTATTAGCCATGAAATACAAGACCATTCCACCTCACCTTCACTTCCATAAACCAAGTTCCTCCATTGATTTCGATTCTGTTCCATTACACATTCCAACTCAAAAGGAAGAATGGAAAGCCCATGACGGTAAGAATCGTATTGCCCTCGTTTCTTCCTACGGTCTTTCCGGTAGTGTCTGTGATGCTGTTGTTGAAGAATACGTTGACCCTGAAGTTAAAGAAGTTTATCCGGTCAACAATACTTACCATGTACTTACCATCAGTGCTAAGAACAATACCGCTTTAACCGCAGTAGCTGAACAATACATTACTCTCTTAGAAAGTCTTGATAAGAATGCTCCAATTGCTGATCTCTGTTACACCAGTAATGTAGGTCGTCAACACTTTAACTACAGGTATGCTGTTGCCGGTAGAAATGCTTCTGAATTAGCGGCTGAATTAACTGAATTCGTTAACCAAAATAAGAAGGCCGTTCGTACCTTTAAGGAAGAGGTAGGTATGTCCTTCACTGGTCAAGGTAGTATCAAGCCAGGCGTTGGTCAAGAATTATTCAGAAGTCAACCAGTTTTCCATGCAGCTATGGAAAAGTGCGATGCTGTTGTTAAGAAGGTTACCGGTGTTTCTATCATTGATGCCCTCTATGATCAAAGTCAAGCCCATCACTTAAAGAAGGCTCAAATTGCTCAACCTGCCTTATTCGCTTATGAATATGCCATGTGTATGCTTTGGAAGTCTTGGGGTGTTGAACCCGTCATCGTCAATGGTCACAGCTTAGGTGAAATTGTGGCTGCTGCTGTTACTGGTGCTATCGATATTGATTTAGCCATCGATTTCATTATTGAGAGAGCCAGATGTATGGGTGAATATGGTGAAAAGCCTGGAGCTATGGTCAGTATTTTCCAAAATGAAAAAACTGTCAAGGAAGCCATTGAAGAATTTGGTTACGAAGAAGAAGTTGCGATTGCGGCCATCAATGGTGTCACTCATACCGTTATCTCTGGTTATGAGGAGGAGGTCGATGATATTACCCAATACTTTAGTGAAATGAACATTAAGACGAAGAAGTTAAACGTTACCGATGCTTTCCATTCTCCATTAATGGACCCAGCTATCGAAGAATTAAATAACTGGATTGAAGAAAAGGATGATGCTAAGTTCAGACAGTCCTTAAAGGTTAAGTTCATCTCTAATCTTGATGGTACCATTAAGCCAGTTGGTGATCGTCTTGAAGAAGATTACTGGGCTAAACACGCTAGAAATGCTGTTCGTTTCGTTGATGGTGTTAAGACAATGATCGAATCTGAAAAGAATTTATTAGCTGTTATTGAAGTCGGTCCAGCCGCTACTTTAAGTCACATGAGTGCCCGTTTCGTTCGTGAGACCGAGTCCCTTCGTGGTACCGGTCCAACCTTCATTGCTAGTAGTGTTGCTGATCAAAATGGTGAACAGTACTTATTCAATGCCCTTTGCAAGTTCTACATGTTAGGTGGTAACATCGACTGGGCTAGCTTCCACAAACGTGTGGACCCAGTCTCTGGTAAGACGCTTCCTCTCGGTCTCTATGATCTTCCACTCTATCCATTCCAAAGATCGCGTTACTGGTTACAAACTGAAGAAGAGTGTCTTAAGCCAATTAACAAAAATAATAGTGCTGCTCATTGGGATCTTTATAAGTCTCTTACCATCGTTAATACTGGTAAGAATGAACTCGTCGTCACTGCTCCACTGACGCCACAATACGTCAAGTACTTATGGAGTAACCATATTGTCATGGGAGTTGGTTGTGTTCCAGCTGCTGCCTACACGGAATTCATCATTGCTGCCACCAGAGCTATGAATAACGGTTCAGAGGAACCAATTGAAGTTGTCGATGAATTATTAACTCGTGGTCCATTAAATATTAAGGAAGATTCGGAAGTTGATTTCATCTTAAAGAAGCGGGGTGAACGTCTTGCTCTCTACACTAAGGTTGATGGTGGTATGGAAAACCATATGTTAAATGCTCAGGCTAACCTCTTAAGTGATAGTGAAAATCCAAACATTCGTGAAACCTTACCAACCCCAGAAAAAACTAAGGCTTTAATTAAGAAGGTTTTAACGGAAGATAACGTTCATCCAGGTAAATTCATTTATGATAATATTAAAAGGAGTAGTCTTTACAAAGGTGGGTTCCCATCCGTCAAGAACTTTGGTATCGGTTATGATGATGACGGTACCTTTGTTCTTATCTCTCATCTTGATTCCGTTGATCGATCCATTAACAATACTCGTTCTGGTCTTAACCAAGTTTATCTTTTCGATGCTACCCTTCACTGTAGCGCCGGTAAGGATTGTCTTAGAACGCAAGATAAACCGGAAGAAAATGAACCGTTCCTTCCTTCCTCCTTCGAAAACTTGGTGAAGTTCAAACAAACTCCAGATGAATGCTATGTCGTCCATAGATATTTGAAGGAAAACGCTGAAACCGATCCAAACTCTGAATTCACCTCTTTCACCGTTTTCGATATAGATGGTAATGTTTGTGAACATTGTAGTGCCTTCCAAACTCGTAGAGTTAAGTTTGAAGATAAGAAAGAAAACCCAGAATATGAAATCTATTCCATTGATTTCAAGGAAGTTTCAACTGTTCCACAAGAAATCCTTACTACTCCATACTTCTACCTCATCGGTGATCATCATGGTTATGCTGATGCCTTCATTAAATACATGAACGGTAAGGTCAAGGACTTCCACTACGTTAAGATTGATATGCCAACCAAGGAAACCTGTACGGATGATCTCGTCCAACAAAACCTTAAGGACTTGGGTATGAAGGAATCCGGTATGGAAAATGAAACTCTTGTCGTCGTTAACTTTATGGGCTTAGATTTGGAACGTCAAATCGCTTCCTCTATTGATATTGGAGGTGATGCCTTTGCAGAACTCTTACGATCAACCTATGAAAGTAATTTAACCTTTATTCAATGCTTTACTCGTGTCATCGATGAATACGATTGTCAAAAGAGCTTCTGTTTCATCAGTAAGAATGGTACCGATTACTGGAAGGGTGAAGTCGATGTCTTACAAGGTATCATCAGTGGTATCTCCAAGAGTTACTGGAAGGAATTCCCGTTCATTCGTACCTTTGATTTAGATATTGACTATACCACTAAACCAGAAGAATTATGCCCACGTCTTTACACGGAAGCTATTTCCAGCGTTAATCGTTACAACGTTTCTCATGAAGTCATCTACACCAAGGAAGGTCTCCGTTACGAAGGTAAGATTAAGCGTGTTGTTGTTCCAACCATTGACTACTTTAATGAAGTTGAACTTGATTCCTCCGGTACCGTCTTAATTACTGGTGGTACTGGTGGTGTTGGTTTCGATATCTGTCGCTACCTCGTTAAACAAGCTAACCTTAAGGGTCTTGTCCTTACTGGACGTCGACCAGAAACCGATGAAAAGGTTGCTGGTAGGTTAGCCGAAATTCGTGCCCTTAATCCAAAGATTAAGATTACCTATGTCACCGCTAATGTTGGTTCTGAACAAGAAATGAAGAAGGTCTTTGATGATATTAACTCTGGCTCTCCAGAAGAAGCCCTTGTTGGTGTTATCCATACTGCTGGTACCAACGATGATGGTTTAATCTTCAACCAATCCTATGAACGTTTCGCAAAGTTAATTAACAGTAAGATTGAAGGTGCTCTCTGCATTGCTAAGCTTACGGAAGGTTTGAACTTAAAGTTCACCATTCTCTTCTCCTCCATGACGGCCTTCTTCGGTAACCGTGGTCAAATTAACTACTGTACGGCTAACATGTTCCTTAACAAGGTTTGTCAGTTCTACCGTTCCCACAACGGTCGCAAGGATATTATGTCTCTTGAATTAGCAGCCTGGCCATCTGGTCTTAGTTCTATCATTAAGGATGATACCTTCATGTTTAACGAAATTAACAGTATAAACCTTATATCTAACCTTTTGAATCATGTTGCTGATATTCCAGCAGTTGTCTTTGGTGGTCCCGTCATTAATTGGAATAGGGTCTACGATAGCTCTATTTGTGATCCAATCTTCCGTGCTGTTCGTCCAGCTGATCGTCCAAGAATTGACTGGAGAACCGCTAATGATAGCGAATACGTTAAGACCGTCCTTACTTCAGGACAAAATAGTTCCGAAAATATTGCAGAAGATGCGGCAGTAGCTAGTGATCCAAAGGAAATTTCTAAAGATAATATCTTTGAGATTATGGAGACCGAATTAAAGAGAATTCTTCAATACGGTGAAAATGATGAAATTGATCCTTACCAATCCTTAACCGAATTAGGTATTGATTCCCTTATGATGATGGAATTCCGTACTATCCTAAAGAATGTTACTACCGTCAATATTCCATTAGTCGTCTTCTCCACCCAAAATATTTGTCTCTTCCGTCTTGTCGAGTACGTTAAGGGTAAATTATCGAAGGATGAGGAAGAAGAGGATAAGGAGAAAGCTAATGTCATAACCGAAGAAGAAAAGAAGGCTAAGGAGGCGGAAGAACAAAAGGCAAAGGAAGAAGAAGCTAAACTTATTCGTGATGATCAGGTGGATCAATGGATTACTGCAGTTCCTGGTTGTGAAGATGTTGAAGATCCATTAAACGTTTTCATCTTCTTCCCATCTGCTGAAGAAGGTGAAATTGATTACAGTA